>SRPS01000022.1:0-184936 GCA_018360175.1 Claviceps arundinis
ACAGAAATACCAATGACACATTGATAGCCTCTGCCGATTCTTTCAAGTGAAGCAACCAGAATTCTCTCAATTGTTGCCGTCTGCCGACATCCCACCATTGTATGAGCATGTTTGAGCTGGTCGCAATTTTTTTCGTGGCCTCGCAAGCCTTTTGCCGACTACTCATCATCATCAAGCAGCTATGATATATGTAGTGCTTCCCTCCTCCATATTTCAGGTCAAACTTCAATCTCCAAGTCTGTAGCTCACCAGTGTGTCCACACGGTGGTTTGCCGTACTAAACCCTCGAAGCTGAACGTGCTCTCCGTTTGCAATTTCCTTGGCATCCGAATCGCCCCATTCAACAGGCACGTCGCTGTCCGCATCAGCATACACTAGTACGTTGAACGTGCAGTCGCCATGCAGTTGGGGTAAGAAGGTGACCGAAGCTGTGATTTGTCGAAAGATTGCCGCGATTTCCGATTGGATCTCCGCCTCCGTCTTGTCGGGATCGGCAGAAGAAGGTGTTTCCACGGCCGCGTTTTCTTGATCTTGCCCGTTGGAGTCTGAACTCTTGGACTTGGACTTCGAAACCGGTTGTGATATTTGGACCTGGTATTGCCACTGTGCGTCAGCTATGCCCGATCATTTAGAACGACGTGTGCGGGCCGGCCGAGAAAGATGTATAGGGATACAAAGAGAGCCATTAGGGTGATATTACATCGAATTGCCATCGCTCGACGTGCTCGCCCGTGTCTTTATCAGTTATTACGATGACGAGCTTAGAGATCTTGCCACCGACCATCCATTTGTCCAGTTGGCCCATGATCTTCTTGATGTACGCCTTGACCTGGTCATCTGAAGAGACTATTGATGGATCGAAGTTTTAGATCAACAAAAGTGTCGTAACATTTATACAGTAAGGACAGCGGGGCTATACCAAGCATGTTGAGGCCGTATTTCTTGACACTGTAAACAGACTTGTTAACACTCCCGTAGCTCAAGCGGCGCACGAAGCTCCAATCGTGTATTTTTATTCTTTCGTTTTGCTCCATCGTGCTTCTCGGGTGCGGCTCGGATCGCGAGAGGAAAGAATCGAAGTCGGGGTGCACTTACGCTGAAAAGTCTTCAGCTGGATAGACGCCTCGTTGAAACCTGAAAGTAAGACGAACGTCAGTCGGAGGAGCTGCAATCTTCACGCGGAGTCGCGTCGCCAAAGCATTGGACCTACAATATGGTGTGTATCGAGTATTGAAACTATTCGGTGATGGAATGGTCACAAAACACAAAACGCATCATCATCAGCCCTCTTAGTTCGTCAATGGATCACTTCTTTGCGGCGACGAGCTGCCACGTACAAACTCGGCGACCAGTCTGGCGCTGCCTTTGAGCGAGAGCTTGTGCACTTTGGATTTGTCCCCATCCTTGCTCTTGTCCCGCGGCTTCGGCCGAGCCTTGGTCTCCTTGGATGACATGATCGGCGAGATGGAGCGCAGAAACGATGCGAATGGTTCAAGCTTGGAGATTCGAGAAAGCGTTGGCGCTCGGTGTGAGTTGATTGAGGGTGAGTGAGGGTGAGGTCGATGGAGAGGTTTGGCAAGCAAGCGTCGAAGACTCGTTAGCCTGTAGCCTGTAGGACATAGGTGCATTCTCAGTGCCTCGGTGAGCTCATCAAGGTGCAGCAGCATGTGCCGTTTCCATGGCGCTGGGCCCTGCTGCCCTCAGTGCCCTGACCCTGGGGACTGGGGACTTGGGAGGCCCGAGGGTCCCCGACTCCCCTCACTATTCAGCCCTGTGGCCCGTGGGCCGTGGGGGATCCATCATCCAGCATAGGTATCATGCTTGGCGGGCGCTTATATGCCTCATTGCCTTCTGCTGTCAATCTTTTCGAGGTATGTATGTATACATCATGATGATAAATCTCACTTCGCAGTCTTTGAAGCATCTGCAGAATGTAATTACATCTGAATTTATCTGAAAGTATCATTGAACATTAATACTAGTATGATACGCTGCAGCTACTCGACTTTGTGGCTTTATCCAGATTCCAAACACAGGCGCCCCAACCTCGACAGTGACCATGTCTACTTCTTCAAGATTCGTGAAAAGAATCTCCTCGTTCTGCTTTGTTTTTCAACCCCCACCTCGCAATCACCTCGATCTGTGCGCTCATCTCCAGCAATGTTTTCGTCCGCTACATGTTCATTACCCCTCTCCATCTCCTCGCGCGCATCAAGCTGCGTGGTGTTGTCGTGCATGACCTGATTTGCGAATGATACGGTGCCCTCATGGAGAGTGGTGCCGTCTTCGGGTCGCGCTTCAGGGCCTTCAGGCTCTACAAAAAGGTCCATCACGTTGCCAGGACCCTT
Organism: Claviceps arundinis; assembly: GCA_018360175.1. Lineage (NCBI taxonomy): Eukaryota > Fungi > Ascomycota > Sordariomycetes > Hypocreales > Clavicipitaceae > Claviceps > Claviceps arundinis. Next base: position 2,349 of record SRPS01000022.1, read on the forward strand.
AAGTCTCTCATACACGGCCAGAGTGGTACCGAATTGTTTATTTGATCCGACCTTGATGGCATCCAGCAGTTGCAAGGCATACGTTTGGCAATTGTTCGTGATGAGATTATATGCCGGCTGTCTTTCTCGAATAGATTGAATGACAGACTCTCCTGCGACTCAGTTAGCATGTGCACCGTGAATAGTCCCGAGCCTACTCATTAATATAAGAAATAACAAGGGACTCTGCTCACCAGCCCGCCGCGTCGCGTCATCATTGAACCGCGTCTCGCCGACTTGAAATGTCCTCCATTCTTCACGCTTGATCTTCTCATTGGTATAAATGACGTCAAAATTCTCATCCTTTGATGCACAGCAAGTAACGTCAGCAGAGCCATTTGGATAAGAACTATGATGTTGACTCATGCGTCGTCCAGGCATGCCAACTCACCATCCACAATTGATGGGCATAATCGCCGACAAGGACAGCCCAGTGCTGCGTAGGATCCGGATACTTGTTAATCTTGTCCGTAATCATCTTGCCTAACCCAGTCTGCTCGGCAAACCACTTGCCAGCCAGGCCACCGACCGGATGCCATCCCACCTCAACCGGTCTTGGCTCTCCGTCAAGAGAAGGCTCCGTTACAGGAACAACATTCGGTTGGTTGCCGAGGCCGGCCGCATGCTTTAGAGCAAGCTCACCCTTGGTCAAGTTCTTTTTCCTGCAGCGGACTTCAAAGTCAGTAGAGATTCTTCATCTGGCAACTTCCGCTGTGACACGGAGGTAGGGTTGTGGCATCAAATGGCGACTTGCAAGTTGCCATGCTCAAGGCGGCGCAAGGTTTCAAGCCAAGCATGAAATGATGAGACAAGCCCAACAACAAGCGGGGACAGGTTCACGCACAGAAAATCGCCCACCTTGGCGCCCATGCCCTCACGAGCGCCTTGATCTGCTTCGTTCGTTTGAGCGACATCTTCGCTAGGAGCCATTTCGAGAAGAAATATAAGAACACCTCTAGGTACTTAGTAGGCTGCCCAAAACGCCGTGTGGCTGCCGAGAAGTTTATTTAAGCATGAGGTAGTAAGGAGACGACGCAGGCTGGCGAGGCTGAACACTGAACAGGCTAACAATCCGCGACTGTGATTACTAGATCCTCCGGAGTCCAGACTGATGAACAGCGCGTCCAACCATGGCAAAGAGGATTTAGGTCCTCGCTTTCAGGGAACAAAGCATCTAGGAGGCGCTATCTATAGTGCACCGGACGCCCTCGGTTTGGCCTGTGCTCGTTTCTTTCTTCACTTGCACTTTTCTTTTATTCGCTTGAACTTGGCATGACGCAGTATGCTGCGCAATTACTACACAATTGCATACATATGTACATACATATGACTTTTCATCCAACCCTCCGCTGGAAGCATGAGACGATGAGCGGAAATGCTGCGCCGCCACCACCCGTAGCGCCATCTTCTCTGCGGCCAGTGGCCACTGGCCAGGGACAAAGGGGGGTCAAACTAGTGGGCCAACGCCACGCAGACACGACTTGGTTATCGATAAGACTGATTTTTTTCCACCGCCTACTTTGCCAACTTGACTGCTGAGTGCGATTTGCCGGACAAGTTTTGCTGTGCGACAAGCTTCGCAAACTTCTTCCTGTTTCCCATTATCCCTCCGCAGCCAAAAAGTCAATCAGAAGCAGAACATGGCTGCCACGAAGCATCGTCTCGCCGGGGACGAGCCCTCTCGCCCCAGTAAAAAGACGAAAACTCACGATGAAGACGTTGTCTCGAACGAGGCCCAGCTGAAGAAGGAGAAGAAGGAGAAAAAGGACAAGAAGAAGGAGAAGAAAGAAAAAAAAGACAAAAAGGCTGAAGAGGTCAAGCCTGCTCAAGAATCGCCAGAACCTCAAGAAGACGCAAACGCCAGCGATGTTGAGGCGCAGCGAAAGGCGGAGAAGAAGGCCAAAAAGAGAGAGAAGAAGGAAAAGAAATTGAAAGAATCGGCGGTAGAGAAGCAGGACGATACAGCTGACAAAGAAGCTGGCGAGACTGCAGAAGAAACTACGAAGAAGGAAAAGAAAGAGAAGAAGAACAAGTCCATTGCCAAATCCGAAGAAGCCGGCGAGGCTGCAGAAGAAACTACAAAGACGGAAAAGAAAGAGAAGAAGAACAAGTCCATTGCCAAATCCGACGAAGTCTCAACGACGCTTTTGTCCGGGGCGTACACTCAAACCATCAGCTTGTCCAACGTTGCCCAAGCAGATATCGACGAATTTTTTTCAACAAACCAAGTCACCATCACCGACCCCAAAGGCGAGACCTCCTCCCTGCGACCTGTCATCGAATTCCACCACCTACCCGCGACCAACTTGCTTGAGAAGAGTCCCTCGCCGTTCGCCGATTACAAAGCGCCTACGCCCATTCAGGCTGCTTCATGGCCGTCAACATTGTCTGGCAGAGATGCTGTCGGTGTTGCGGAGACTGGTTCTGGAAAGACAATGGCTTTTGCACTTCCCTGTGTTGAGTCTGTTTCTAGCATTGCTAAAAAGGGTACCAAAGCTGTTATCGTGTCTCCTACTCGAGAATTGGCAATGCAAACACACGCTCAATTGGCTTCGTTAGCTGCACTGGCCAAGTTAAAATGTGTTTGTTTGTTCGGAGGATCATCCAAGGACGAGCAGAGGGCACTCATCAACCGCGGTGCCGATATCATCGTGGCCACGCCTGGCCGATTAAAAGATTTCATGGCCGATGGCACAGTCGACCTTAGCGGCTGTCGATTTGCCGTCCTCGACGAAGCCGACCGTATGCTCGATAAAGGGTTCGAAGACGACATCAAGGAGATTCTCGGCGCCTGTCCTCCGCGAGAGAAGCGTCAGACCCTGATGTTCACTGCCACTTGGCCGCAGTCTGTTCAAGCTTTGGCAGCTACCTTCATGGTCAGTCCCGTCAAGGTCACCATTGGCTCGGGGGGCAGAGAAACAGACGGTTCTATCGAGCTGCAAGCCAACATCCGAATCAGCCAAACAGTTGAGGTCATCGAGGGCAGAGAGAAGGAATTCCGACTGTTGCAACTGATTAAGCAGCACCAACAGGGGAAGCAAAAGGACGACCGCATCTTGGTATTCTGTCTCTACAAGAAAGAAGCCACGCGTGTGGAACAATTCCTCGGTCGTAAAGGCATTCGTGTGGGTGGCATTCACGGAGACTTGAAGCAGGAGCAGAGGACGCGCAGCTTGGAGGCTTTCAAGACGGGACAAACCCCTGTGCTTGTGGCTACAGATGTTGCCGCGCGAGGTCTGGATATTCCCGAGGTTAAGCTCGTCATCAATGTCACGGTAAGCCCTCCGATGTGATCATGTTGTGTCGAGGAAATTGTCGTATTGATATTCTTTCCCAGTTTCCCTTGACTATTGAGGATTACGTACACCGAATTGGTCGTACCGGCCGTGCCGGAAAGACTGGCGCAGCTCACACCTTCTTCACCGTTCAAGACAAGCCTCACTCCGGCTCGTGAGTTTTACTCTATTCCTTCTACCATCCAGTTTTCGCCGGCTCTAGTTTGAGCGAGGTCGTTTCTCCTTGACGCCATTTCAACTGACTCATACCTCATAGATTGATCAACATCTTGAAGGGCGCCAACCAGCCTGTTCCAGATGAGCTTCTCAAATTCGGCACGACTGTCAAGAAGAAGACGCACGATATGTATGGAGCTTTCTTCAAAGACGTGGACATGAGCCAAAAGGCGACAAAGATCACGTTTGACTAGCTTTTTTCTTTACTTGTTGTATTTTTGTTTGGCTAGAGTCTATGAAACACTCTTTGATGAGCTTTTGCGTATTGTACAATTTTAGTTTGGGTTTCAATAAAGTCACGCGGATTCTATGACTGTCGAGCAGATTTACGGCCAACTATAGAATGGAAACAATCGTAGAAAAAGGCTCTTTCGAGCATGACTCTACACGTGATTTGATTAGTTCGAGGCAAAGAGCATGCAAAGAATAGAGGACTGATAGAACAAGCGAGACAAAAGAGCAAAGGAATTCACATACATTGCAGATAATAGTGCGACAGCATAGGCTGCAAGTTTGATGAGCGTGGCCACCGGGTTCGATATACCTCTCTCGAGGATGTCCAGCTGATACAGCATCACCAATGTCGACAGCGCCAGCGCAATAGTGCCCGCCGGGATAATCGACTTCAAAGGCATGTCAGCCTTGTTCTTGCGAAAGTACGCCTGCACAAAGGCAAAGCTCCAAACGATGCGGCAGTTCATGTTGACGATATTGGCGAGAACCAAGCCCTGAGCTCCCAACGGGAACATGTGCATGAAGATGAAAGCCGATGCAGCGAAAGCAAGTGAAAATGCGCCCATCCAGAGCGACTGTCTGTGCACATCTGCTTCCGAAGCCACGGATGCAACAAACGACTCAGTGATGCCGTTCAGTGCGAGAAAGGGAATATAAAAACAGTACACGCCCAAGACGTGGCCTGCTCCCTCCAATGCCCACCGCCTGCCCGCAACGAGGGCTATCAAGGAAGGAGAAGCAAAAGGACCAATAGCCACAACTAGAGCGGATAGAATAAGGTACAGTCTTGCCAGAGTCCGGAAACTCTGCCTCGCCTCCCCCACTTCAGGAGAGGGTATCTCTGGATCGTCCTTGGCGGCAGAAGCAGCAGCGGCATCCGCACAACTCGGAGCAGAAAAGGCGGCCCTGGACAGCAAATTAGAAAAGTAACTACGGCTACTCTCCTCAACAGGCTGAAAAAGTAGTCTAGCAACAAGACCGCCGTAATTATTAGCCAGAGCATAGTTCCCCTGGATCTCAGGCGTAGAAAAGAGCGATATGAGAAAAGTATCGCCCTGTGTCAGGAGATGCTTGAAGAGGCTCTGCGCCATCATACTCCCCGCCAGTCGCAAAGTCGGCCCATACAAATACGAAGCGATGAAGTCCCCATCAGTAGAAACCGGACGCGGCAGGAGAGAAAACCCACACGACGATGCAAGGCCATACCCAGAAATCAGATACACGACCAGCAACGCCGTCCCATACGTCACCTGTCCCAGCGCAAAGGGCAACAATCCCAAACTGACGCCTCGGCCAGAAGCCCACACAGCAGATCCAACCACGACGATACATCTCAGAAACGTAGCCACTGCCTCTGCTGTGGCGCGCGTGCCGAACGCCAACCTCGTCTGCATGAGCACAAAGCATGGCTCAGAAAGAAGCTCGATAAACGAGGCTACTCCATATAAATACAGCGCTGTAGTGAGATGCGGCGTCGTCTGTCGCGTTGAATCACTGACACCGTGCGCAAGATATAGCCAACCCAGCCCGATGCTCACAAATATGCCCAGCCCTATGGCGAGGAAGCCGAGATTCACAATGGCCTGGTCATCGCGAGACGACGCGGCCTGTTGTTGTGACTTCGCAGCATCCGTTCCTGGTTTTTCTGCTGCATGGTGGATAGTTTGTTGTTTGCCTTGGCGTTGTATAGCCACGCGCAGGCTCTCGCGGGAGAAGAATAGGACGGAGAGGTAGTAGACTTCGAGTTGGGTTGCGAGGCCGAGCAGGGGAGCTGTCAGATATCGAAGGAGTAGTTGATTGGCGATGAAGGTGACGAGTCGGGAGGTTACTTGGAGAAGGATGAGGAGCGAGGCGCCTCTGACCACGGAAGGGGGGGACGGTGTCGGTGTCGGTGTCGGTGTCGGTTTCGGTTGTGTCGAAGCTGTCGGTGGTGTCGCTGCCGCGGATGGTTTCTTGTGCTTGTCAAGGGCGCTCGGGAGGCTTGCAGAGAAGTGCGGCTCGAGGCTAGTTGGCGATTCTGCCATTATGAGGCGTGGAGCTGGTTGTCATCAACGATGTTCTTCCGCTTCGAGCGTTGTGTCGACACAATCTGTGGACCAAGTGGGTTTTGAATTTGGCGTTGGACCAACCAAAGTGAGCCTTATCGATGGGGTTACCCAGGAACACTGATGGCGATGCACTTGAGAAAGCCATCAAGCTTCCACTGTCCAGCCTCTGCCGAGGCGCTGACGCGGCGTCGGTACCTGCTAGTAGCTACTATAGCGCATGCAGAGTTCTCGGGTTGCAAACGGATCATCACTGATTCATCAGTCATGCGGTGGTCAACGTCCTCTCATCTATTCATCATTGCCGCTGAGCCACGGCGAGGGCCAGCTTAGGCCTCTTTGGTCAATGGTGATCCTCCAAAGGCATTGGGCGTTGCCGCAGTTCCGGTGAGGCTTCCTTTTCATCTTTTCTGCTTCCCGAGGTACGGAGTACATAGAGGTTACACGAAGGAGCCGGTCCGGATCATGATGATGTTGCTGAGAGATCTGTGTGGCGGACGAGTTCTTGGCAAAGACATTGGTCCATTTGGTCTCTTCTTCAAGCTAGCGATCTGGCAGCTGATGTCGTCGGTCGATGATAACGTTACATAGGTACATGTGTATGTACCTACCTACTGGGGTCTTCACGTTGAAAAGTCTTATTAGTCCGTTATTAGTTCACGGACTTTGTCTCGCCACTGGAAGCATGATGATGTGCCTCCTCCCTAGCCACAGCTTCTTTTGTACCCAGCAAGCCCGCCCCCTTGCATCACTTCGCAGTCCAAGCGGCAGTAACACTCTGCAAGTTCTATGTCGATTGGGAAACGACGTCAAATCCTTGTGATCCTTGTGAGGATGCAAAGCTCAGTATGACCAGGTGTATTGTAATTTGTATCATTTAACTTGGTCCACGATCTGAGCGCAGCGGCACCCAAATCCACATGCATGCACCTTACCTACCTACCTGTACTCCGTATGATCAAACGTCACGCGTAATTTGTAAAGGCCTTCTATAAGACCAAAAAACCGCGGCGCACTCCAAGACTCCATGATTGAAGTAGGCAGCAGAAGTAACCATCGCCAAGCATCCAAGATTTGTCACGCTGAACAAGAGACGAAAATGCAAAACAAGGGAGGGTGTCACAGCAGCGTTGCAGGGTGCCAGATCTTAGTATATAGGTACAGTACATGTAGCCAGCCGGCTCAGCCCACCTGCCACACAGTGACACACTGTACGATCGGATCGGTACTCGATACCGAGGCGATACCGCGCACACAATCTTTTTGTAGGTTGTGTGTTGACACGGGAAACCCCATGTACTTCGCGCATCACTCTTGCTTTTTGCTGCCAGCTACCTACATTGTACATGAATATGATATCCGTAAGTCAAGCATGTACTGTACCGTACATCGGAAAATATTCTGAAATACTTACCTGCGAGTCTAAGACCCGTTTGAAGGTACAGTAGGTATGGTGCCAAAGCCCAGGCCTACGCTGCAACTCCATGATGTCGCACCCTTGTTTCGCAGAAAAATGCCTAGAGGCGGGGAAAGGCGCTTCCCCACCCGGGTTTGCAGATGAAGCTGCGTTGGGAATTCATGGTGCCACGATGTCCTGACTCCTGACTCCTGACCAGAAGACTGAATGGTGGCAAGCACAAATTTCGTCAAAACAATGACGGCTGAGAAGGATGATTATTACGCGTATTACAGCCGACTGCATGTGAATATGGATAGAAGTCGTGACGCCTTTGCTTGCATCTTGTCTGTGCGAAGACAGGAACGGGTACTCCCCCCTTGGCTTCTGGCACTTGCTAGTGGCTCGGCCGTTGAATCAAGCCTACATCCCGTCTCTCATCGTGAGTCGTGAATCGTGACGCTCGGGGTAACTGGTAAACAGTAAGGCAAGACCATGATCTGGTAGGTATGTACATATCGCCCTATCAGCAGACGCGACGCGATCACTCAGGCCCGCTCCCCAGTCCTGATGAGTCGATAGTTACATTCTGATGGCTTTCCGCGTTGTCTTTCCCCAGAGACCGTGTAAATTTCTCTGCGAAATGGCGTTCCGTCTACGGACGGCAACGGGCAAGACGTCTGCCAACCAGCCACCCGGACCAGATAGCGCCCGTCTCACACGCCTCCGGCCCTCCGCCACGAGAGAATCATCAAAGTGGTCCGAAGATGGCTTTTAAGTTTTTCGTTGTCTGAGGATGGTTCTTTTGCTGTCCGAGTATATTTCTGTGCGCATATGCGTCCTTGTCTGTCCGAGAATGGTCTTTTGCTGTCCGAGTAAAAGTGTTCCCTCCGGCGGTCCGAAGATGGGAAATTCTTGCTGATCGAGTATAGGTAGTAGTAGTTATTATCTAGCCTGGCCGTCGCGCGGCAGGGGGTCAAAAAGCCGCCGTGGTTGGTGGTTTGGGTGAAGCCATCCGCCCATTTGAGACAAGATCCATCGTGACTGTAGAGGATTGTGATCTGTCGTCTGTTGTGGCTTTCTTTTAGTCTGTTCCTTCTTCTTCCCCTTCACTGACCTGCACCTTACTTATACATATCCTTGTCGTCGGAATCGTACTTTGCTGAACTTGCCGACCCCTTCTTGTTGTTCCTCATTCTTCACTGCCTCTCTTCTTTCCTATACCTGCTGTCATCTTGTGCAGGACAACGGTGTGAGAATCGATCGAACCATGAAATTGATCTTTCCCAAGAATCGACATTGATCGGTATTGGAATTCTTGACCAGATCGGACTTTGCTATTTATAGTGACGGACAGATCTGGCCATTCTTTGTTGATTTTGTGGAGGTCATTGGTCAAGTCGCAGCACGAGAAGCAAGAACTCCAAATCACCAGCCTGAATCAGTGAATTTCGAGCCAAAGCAGACGTGCAAGTTCCAACACGTGCCCTCGTTTTAACATTTCACAGCCCATCATCGACACCGCGATCAACCGTCCCTCGTCCCTCCCCTATAAATCCACCGACTAACTCATCGCATCGCATCGCATCGCATCATGGGTTCCGAGCTCGGCATCACGCCGGATACAAAACCCGAAGTCAAACTAGACAGCGTCGGCATCTGGTGGATATGCTGGATGTGCATATGGACCATTCTCCTCTTATGCGGCATGGGGTACCTCATCCGCAACCGACATTCACAGACTCTCCGAATTCGTGGCCTTGGCCTCTCCCTATCAGCCGTTGTATTACTTCATTTGTACTGGATCTCGGTCCAGCTTCTCTACGCCCTGGGCCCTTTAATCCCAGCAGAGACGGAATATTGGGTCATGGGAATTTATCTGCCGCTCGGCATCGCGCTATTCCATGCCTCCAACACCCGGTTTCTCTACGTGGCGCGGGCGCAGCAGAAATTCATGCATCGCACGTCTAAGCAGCCAATGCAGACCAAACGTAACTTGAGCATCTATGGCCGATTCAAGAAATTGGACTACACGTCCAGAATGATCGTTTGTATCGCTTTCGGCATGGGCTTCCAAGTGAGTACAGTCTTTGTGTCACAGTTCTTCTGTCTCCTCATTGAACAGATTTCCGTTCCGGTCTTTTTGTTGAATTTGTATTCGATATTCTGACTTACCTCGAACTAAATCGCAGCTCTTCCTCACAATCCTCATGTACCTCATCTCGCGCAAGTTTCATCACAGCTGGGGCTTGCCAGGCACAGAGGTTAATGGTACCGAAATGGAGCAAAAGACGGAAATGGGACGCGGATGGGAATGGTGGCCAAGCATCTTTTGGCAATTCGTCTGGGCATGGTTTGTAGCGCCCTGGGTTCTCTGGCGGTCTCGCAAGATCAACGACACGCAAGGATGGAGGGTTCAAACCATTGGCTGTGCTGTCGCCAGGTAAGTTTTCTTTCTTCTACACAATAGATGACCTGATCTCCCCCTCTGTAAGTAAGCAAGCCTTTGCTGATTCTATGTTAGCTTGCACGCAACTCCCATGTGGCTGATTGCTCTATACGTCCCTGGGATGGAGGCTGTAAACGGGTACTTTGTGCCACCACAATGGTACGTCTCAAGCACACCAGTATCTTCTCCATCAATTCTAATCCGGACGCCTTCTGATTCTCTCGAAATAGGATCGCCGTCTCTATCTGGATTCTCGAGATCTTGACAGTCTTCGTTCCCTGCTGGGAAGTCAGGCGGGCAACCAACTTGCGACAGGATACGCTCAATTCCATCATCCAATGGGAATCCAAGAACAAGGCCTCCTCATCAAGCACCAAGTCTTCCGTCAACACCGCATCGACTGTCGTAGAAACCCTCATGACAGGCTTCAAATCCACAGCCGCATCCATGGGCAACAAGTCCACCACGTCCGTCAAGTCAACCGATTCCAAAGAAAGCATCCTGACAATGAGCGCCCTCGAGTACGTCCTAGAGCGCAACCCAGCGCCCCTCCAAGAATTCTCCTCCCTGCGCGACTTCTCCGGCGAGAACGTCGCATTCCTCACCTCAGTCGCCGAATGGAAAGCCTCTCTCCCCAAACCAGCCCGCGACGGAACCAAAGATGCGTCCACGCGAGAACTCGTCCGCGAGAGATACAACAGCGCACTGCGCATCTACTCCGAATTCATCGGCATCAACGACGCCGAATTCCCCATTAACATTTCCTCGCTGGAGCTCAGAAAGCTGGAGACTATTTTCGAATCTCAAGCTCGTGCTCTCTACGGAAACAAGCGCAAGGTTGATCCCGCGACACCCTTCGCCTTTGGCGGTAGCGCGGGAGCGATACCAAATGTTGCTACTAATTCAGTGGAAAAGTCGCCCGTCACAGCCAAGGAACGCCTGAATGATGATGATACTGAGAATGACGCCGATCAAGAGCGTGGAGATGGTGTGCAGTTCTGGGGCGAGATTCCCGAGGCTTTTGATGGGACTGTGTTTGATGAATCAGAAAAGCATGTCAAGTACTTGGTTCTGACTAATACGTGGCCCAGGTTTGTTAAGGACCGACGGAGTTCGCTGCAGTTGGAGCATGCGTCGGAGACGGGCCGGTCGATTATCCAGATGGTTCGCAATCGGCATGCTAGACGGTAGTTTTTTTTCTTTGGATTTATACTTTGACACTTCTTTTCGCTCTAGATACCTGGTAATATAACTTAGTACTTTATTTTTATGTACTGCAGCTTTCATGCTTGACGGGGAGAGGAGATGGCGCAGTGCAGGTATTTTGAGCATTTTGACATGGACACACGATAGTATTGTATAATGTATATACATACCTATGAACCCGTGTTGCAGAAGTCCGGTTTGGAACATCTCATGACTCATGGAGTCAATGTGCTGAAGCAAGGCACCCAGTTTGTATTATCAATCAGGTCTGTTATGCTCAACTTTCAAGGCACTTGTTTGTATGTACGTACTAAATAAAGCACCCATGGACACTAACGCAATGCTCCGTCGAAGGATCCTCGCGGCGCCAAACTTGTCGACAATCCGGTGTTGACAGTTGCATCATGCATGGGAATTGCGTTCTTATTAGTGCCCGGCCTAGTGAGTGGGTCGGACTTGATCCCCTCAGATTCCCTTTCCACGTCAACATCAACAAACCCTCGAACCATGACGCACCTCGATCATTCCACGCCTTGTACCTGGCCATCACACTGAATCACAGAGTACATACATACATCTACAACCAGATGAGAAAACCCTTCCAGTCCTCCACAAGTCCAGTCCGCAAGCACAAAAAACCCGCCATGGCACCCGCACCACCACCCCCAAGAACACTCCTCTGCCGCAAAGCCATCCCCTCAGACGCAGCCGCCGTCCAAAAGCTCGTCAAATCCGCCTACCGCGGCGAATCTAGTCGCACCGGCTGGACCACAGAAGCCGATCTCGTTGCCGACGAACGAATCGACGAAGCCGGCGTGGTAGCCAAGATCAAAGGCCCGGGCCTCGTCCTCGTCGCCCACGAACACGACCACACACACACCAGCGATGACGACCCCGCCCTAGTGGGATGCTGTGAGATTGAAGCCCGAGAAGAAGATGGGATCGGATATTTTGGTCTCTTTGCGGTGGATCCGAAGAGGCAGGCTGGTGGTCTGGGCAAGAAGATCCTCGCGCAGGCTGAGAGTATGGCCCGGGAGGAGCTTGGTGTGCGTACGATGGAGATGTTTGTGATTTGGACGCGCAAGGAGTTGATTGCGTGGTATGTGCGGCGGGGGTATGTCCTTACGGAGAGGACGGCGCCGTTTCCGTATGCGCATTTGTATAATGGGAAGGCGTTGAGGGATGATTTGCATTTTGTTGTTTTGGAGAAGAAGTTGTAGATGGGGGGGGGCAGAGGGAGAGGTGGGAAAAGCAGGGCGTTGGGACATTCATGAACTCGATGATAGATGAGGACTTGTAGACGATTGGGGGGATCTGATCTAGAGCTTGTATTATATATCCAAAACGACATGTTGTTTTATTTATGCTACAAATATCTTGATGATGCGGTTGGCGTGAGCTGTCTCTGTGCCCACGGTTACGCATCTTGAAGACACCAACGAGACTCCAAGAAGCATTAGCTCACTATAGAGTAGGACGTCAAATGCGAGCGGCTTGGCATGGTTTCCTCACATCTGTAAATGACGTCAGGGGATCTCCCAGCACTCGATGCGTAAACTCATGCAACTTCGGATGACGAGAAGCAGCCGCCATATCGGCACTGTCAGATCAAGGGATTCGTGCACGTGGCCAGACGAGAGGAGTTTTGAAGAATAGTTCTGAATCGCGAATAAAAACTCTCACGTATCATACATGATCTAGATATTGTAGTCTATTGGGGGCCGGAGCAATTCTTAAATGGTCACATCACATTGATCGACATTGATCGGGATTCACCTTCCAGCACAGAACATTTCTCTGAAAGACCGCAGAACATGCAGTAAAAGAGCACAAATTGAACAGAGTGAAGACAGCATGCTTACCATCCATCTTCGTTTTCGTCTTCATCCTCTTCATCTTCCGTCCCGTCTCCAGCCATTGTGTCCAACAGCCCATGCTCATTCTCATCTTCATCGTCATCGTCATTGTTACTTTGGTCTTCTTCGCTTTCACTCTCCTCGTCGGTCTGTCCCGAGTCGCCTTCGCTCGCACTGGATATTATATTCTCAGGCCTTGCACGCCGTAGTAGTTCTGCCAATGGGAGTTTCTTGGGTGCCACGTCCTCATCCTCATCCTCGTCATCCTCCTCTTCCGAGTCGCTGTCCAACGCTATAGGGGCCCGTCGTGTATCCTCTTCATCAATGTCACCATCGTTGTCACTTTGGTCGTCACTAGAACTGAGCATCACGCGCGAAGATTTCGGTGCTCGTCGTGTCGATATCGCTTCTGCCTCGTTTTGATCATGTTGCACATCATCCCTTTCCCCGTCTTCCTCGTCATCTGAATCGAGTACTAAGCAGGTCAGTCTGGCTCGCTTGTTCTGCCGCCTATCACCTTCGTCATCACTGCCCTTCTCCTCCATCGCCTCCTCGTCATCGTCAGAATCTACGACAATAGCCTTTCGTTTGCGTGACCGTGGTACAGGCTCGACGTGCTCGACGGGTTCGGTATTAACTTCGGCCAAGACTTCAACGTCATCTGACTCCGGGCTCGAAAAGCGTCCAGGTTCCCCCTGGAGCAGCTCATCCTCCGACGACCCCTCAATCTCAATAATCTCTTCATCGTCAATCCCCTCACTTTCATACTCATTCAAGTCGGTGCCATCGGCGTTGCTGTCACTATCGTCCAGGGTTATATGTGAGGAGTCCGTAGTTGGGTCATCACTGTACCTGACTTTTAAGTCAGGGTACAATGGGGGATTGAAATACAACCGCCTCATCTTCTCGTAGATCTTGATGCCCGATTGCGACTCAAACTCCACAAGCGGCCAAACCTCCAGGCCTGAATCTTTTATTTTCTCAGGCGAACACACCCTCGGGATGTGGTCGGTGAATTCCGCATACTCGTCTAAATCAGGCCAACAAAACAGAGACTTTGTATCTTCACCCAGGCCCGACTCTCGCTCGTGCGTTTCCACCATGTACGTGTGTACAAAGTCCGTTTCGCACCACTCCTCCATAAGATCTGTGGACTGGAACAGCCCCGGCCAGAGAGTATACAGCCTCTTCAGATTGGGAAACAGGTCCTTCATCGCGGGAACAACCTTCAGCACCATCCCGTCGTAGGAATCAAGTTCATCGTCGATCCCAAGTTCCTCGCGGTAACACTCCATTTGATTGACAGAGACACTCTCGACTTGATCTGCAAAGCCAGGCAGAAAGTACTTCCGATGCGGTTTCCAGTCCGTCAGGATCACGACGTCCGTCTCCTTCCGGAACCTGACAATCGCATTCCCAGAGCCCGCATCCATGATCAATTCATCTGGATACTTGCCCAACGCGATGCTCCTCGACTCACTGTTCATGGACAGCATGACCCTCAGGCTTTCCGTCTGATCGGCCAAGCTGAAGTGGTCCTTGACAGAATAATGGTCTGGCCGCTGCAGAATGGCCGAGCTGGGCCCAACACTAAATTGTAATACTCGAGCTTTGGCGCTTAGATCGGGGCAGTAGAGATGCCATATTTGATGCCTTAGTTCCGGTGGAAGCTGCATGAATTGGGGGAATGCAGGGCGCGGCGCAGCGTCTCCATTTCGAGAATCGTGCCCGCTGGAGGATTCTTCGCCCGACTCTTCGGCCTCGTCGTCAATGAGGGAGTTGTGGTTCCGAATGCTGTTGTTTGAATCGGAGGAGGAGGAGGAGGTGCTCGCGTCATCGCTCGAATCGGGGTCATCGGAACGCATGGCTTCGCGAACTATGAGGCGGCGAGATGTGCCGTTGCTTTTCGCGGGTTTGTTGCGAAAAAGTTCAAAATGAAACGCGAAAAATGGGTCATTGTATGTCACTTGTACGGTGCGACTCGCAGGGTTGGGTCAGGGTGGGCACTGGGCACCTGCACCTGCACCTGCATTAGGTACTGCTACTGCACACTGCACAGGGCCACAACAGGCGGAAACCTACAGCCTACAGGTGACCGTGGTAGCCTGGTAGGCTACAGTAGGTATGTATGATGTATCATCACCATCACCGCACTGCCGCAAGTCTGCCTGAGTCCTACATACATACCACACGTAGCTTCTCGGGCCTTTGTAAACTTAACCAGATGTTGCAAAGCCCTGCGCGGAGTGCACTACAGGGCTTCCCGAACCCTATCTTACTGGAATTCGGAGCATCCTGTGTGACAGAGCACGAGACATTCATTTTCACCGTACACAAGCCATGGTCCGACTAGATGATGCATCTCATCAATACAAGAACTGCTGGAGTATATCGTGTGCTTGTTCTTCCACAATCCAAAACGCGGTCTCAGTCCCTACCTCTTGTCTGTTCGACTTGTACATCATGATATCATCTCGTCTGTTCACAGCCTGTACATCGTCGATCCCCTCACTTTCGGACTCATGATCTCATCCGAGTCGGTACCGTCGTTGTCCTATCAGTTTGATCTGCCTTGGGCATGGCCCGGGTTGGCCAAAAGTGGATTCCACCCAAGCAGAGTGTGGGAGTCGTCAAATTCATACTTGAGCATCGTCCACATTTTCAAACCTGCTTCTTCCATCTCCTCGAACGAGCACAGTCTCGGGGCCACCATCCACTGTGCGGCTTCAGGGTGCGCGTCTAGATCAGGCCAAAGAAACAGGGAGTTCGTATCCTTTCCAATGCCAGTCTCTCGATCATACGTTTCCACCGAGTACTCATTTATAAAGTTCCTCCACCACCAGTCCGGGCCGTGCCCCAACTTGAAGCCCCGCCCGACTTGTGATCGCCACAGAGCATATAGGCTCTTCAGATTAGGAAACATGTCCTTGATCGCCGGGATCACCTCCATGATCGTCTCATCGTAGTAAACGTTTTCCTCGCTAAAATCCTGCACTTGTTCGACCGCCAGGTTCTGTACTTCATTCGCAAAGTCCGGCGGGATATAATTCACATCCGATATCAAGTCCGTCATGCAGACAACGTCCTTCTCCTTTCGAAACCGGACAATCACACGTCTAGAGCCCACATCTAGGGCCAATTCATCTGGGAATACGCGCGCTGCGATGCTCCTCGAGTCGCGGTTCGTTGAAAACACGGCCCGTAGGCTCTTCGTCTGGCTTATTACAGTAGGTTCAATCGCGAGAGAATATTGGTCCAGCCGGTCTAGAATGGCCTCATGTTTCTTGACAGTGAATTCCAACACACGCGGTTTGCCACTCAGATCGGGGCAATAGAAACACCATATGTGATGCCTCAGTTCTGGTGGGAGCTGCATAAACTGGGGAAACACGCTGCGCGTCGCCGGGTCCCCATTCCGAACTCTGTCTTCGCTTGATGATTGTTCGTCTGAGTCTTGAGCCTCGTTATCGATGAGACGGCGGCGCTTCCGCAGCCTCATCATCGAGCCGTCACCGACGCTGTTTGCGCCATTAGTAGAAACGTGCTTCCGAGAACACATGTTGTCGCGACGAAGTTGCGAGAATTGCCAATTGTTTGTGGTAGATTTTGGCCCGCGAAAAACACACGACCCTCTTTTGACAGGTACTGTGTTCAAACTTCAGAGTACAGTGGCCCCGCAAAAATAACACAAAACTTCCTCCACTTGATACATTTCAACGGGTGGTAAGCAAGTTATTGATGCAGTCAATTATTAAGAGTTCATGATATAATAGACCCTTCTCAATGAAGTATTTTTGACATTTTTATGGCACGTTTGGAAAAATGTGAAATAAACAGGCGTGCCGGTCTAAAAGGCGTCTGGTATACCTAGCGTTGGATCAGGGAAGGCCAGTTACACCAAGTTAACGTTGACAACGACGACGATGATGGAGGCGAAGATGAGAATGAGGGTAGACTTCACGACACAATGGCTGTAGAGAGACGAAAGATGAAGATGAAGAGGAAGACGACGACGACTAAAGCAGAGAGATTGTTTGATAGGCAAGTGGCTTTTACGCCTTCGCTCTAGCCAACAAGTCGACCAGAACATTTCTCTGTTCATGAACCGCGAAAAGATCACGTAAATAATAAGGTGTATGTACATACTGTGTACCTAAGTAGCTACCTAGGTAAATTACATACCAACTTCCAAGTGAGACATATTATAGGTATAATCGCGTAGCCTTCGTTCATATCTTCTCTTCATCATTTTCACCATCGTTGTTTCTTTCATTCAGGATTCCCGCATACCCGAGAAGAGTTTCCTGCTCATCGTGTCCATAACACTTCTGCCCCTTTCGGTCTAATCGATGATCCTCGTCCTCCCTTTCTCTGAGTTGGATGAACCGAGTGCCGAACGGGAAAGTAGCTGCCTTGTCATCCACCCCATGAACGTCAACGTCATGGCTCTCCTCTTCCTCACTGTGCTCATCGGAATCCCCAAGAATGACCTTGGTCCTTTCGCTTGCGTGATATCTGTAAGACCTCGGTATCAAGTCTGATCAGGGTTCGACGTCGTTGTATTCAGACATGATGCTGTTTTATGTCTCCCGGGCTCCTCCGCGGACTAGCCATCAAGCTCATAAATCTCATCGTCATTGATTCCCCCACTTTCAAACTCATCCGAGTCGGTACCGTCATCATCATGTGAGGTTGAGCTGTCTTGGTCATCGTCCGCTTTTGCCAAATCGGGGTTCAGATACAACCACTTCATCTTATTGTATGCTCTGAAGCAGCTCTCCCGCTCAAACAGTGCTATCGACCAGATTTCCAACCCTGTTTCTTCCGTTTGCTCGAGCGTGCACCATTTCGGGACGTTAGACCTGGCGAAGTCAGGATGCGCGTCTAGATCAGGCCAACAAAACAGGGACTTCGCACACTCTCCCAAGTAAGTCGCTGGATAATCCTTTTCCAACATGTACCTATGTACATCTTCCGTAACGCACCACTTCCCCAAGTCTTTTGTCCCACAGGTTGACACCGGCCAAAGACTATAGAGCCTCCTCAGATTAGGCAATATGCTTTTAACCGCGGGGACTACCGGCCATAGCGTATCATCGAAGTAAATGTCTTCCTCGTATTTACCCTGCACGGCACCGATCGCCAGGTTCTGTACTTGAGTCGTAAAGCTCGGCGGGATATACCTGTTCACATCCAACCACAAATCTAACATGAGGACAACGTCTGTCTCCTTTCGAAATCTGACAACCGCACGTCTAGAGCCCATATCTAGAACCAATTCATCTGGAAATATGCGCACCGCAATGCTCCTCGACTCATGGTGTGTTGACAACATGGCTCGCAGGCTCTTCGTCTGATTTGCCATGACGACATTGGTCATGAGAGTGAAAGGTCCTAACGGCTCTGTAGAACTCCCCTCGACGGTGAATTCTAATATACGCGGTTTGCCACTCAAATCGGGGCAATAGAGTTTCCATATCTGATGCCTCAGTTCTGGTGGGAGCTGCACAAACTGGGGAAATGCTCGACTCGTCGCCGGGTTCCCATTCCGAACTCTGTCTTCGTCTGAGGGTTGTTCGTCTGAGTCTTGAGCCTCGTTATCGACGAGACGGGGACGCTTCCACGGGCGGCTCGTCGAGCTGTCGCCGATGTTGTTTGCTTCATTGGGATAATCGAGCGTCTGGGGATACATGGTCTCGTAACGAAGTTGCGAGAATTGTCAATTGTTAACTTGTTTGTGTTTGTTTTGTTCGAACTTCGGCGAAGTCGTACCCCGCACTAGGCCCGCGCGTGAGCATCGGATTCGCGATGGCATATGCCACCCACGTGATTCCATCGCTGTTGGTCGAGAGAGAAATACTCTATTCAATGTAGCGCTGGACAGACCCAATTTCTGGGTTCTCCCATGACTGGCAATCGCGATATTTTTCCCAGAGTTACGCACGGGACTAATTTTCGCGTCAGAAGCAATCGACGTCAAGCGAACTCATTATAGTGGTAGTCAAGGTGTCCTTAAATAATCGTCCTTCCAGGAGACCCCGGGTCAAACAGAGGAGCTCCTCCTCCTCACTCTCTTCCTGATTTAGTTTGACAGCACCTAGCGGAACAGTCTTACTCGCTGATGCGGCGTCGTATCACCTGAACATCATCCTCCTCCTCAATCCCCTCCCCAATTTCCTCAACTTCCACGTCCTCATCAGCAGAATCCACGGCCATAGCCTTTCGTTTGGGTAACCTCGGTAAAGGCTCGTCATAAGGGTCTCCGGATACTTGAACGTCTTCCAATTCTAGGCTTGCCGCACGTTCCTCCTCCTCCGAAAGCTGCTCTTCCATCAATGACCCATCCAGCTCATTGACCTCATCATCGTCCATCTCCTCACTTCCACCATCAACCAAGTCGGTGCCGTAGTCGAGCATGTCAGAGTACTCCATGTCTGAGCCTTCTCCATCGTCGTGAAGATGTGCCGATCTAGTAGCCAGTTCAGGCTTGAGATACAACAGCCTCATACTGGCCCACAATACCAGGCCCTCCATCTGGTGAAAGCCCACGATCGGCCAAAATTCTACGCCCATCTTTGCCATCGCCTCGTCTGAACACAGTCTCGGGACACTGGACCTGGTAAAAGTCGGATGCGCGTCTAGATCAGGCCAACAAAATAGGGTATACACATCAAATGACAGGCCATTCTCCGGCCCATCCGTTAGCGACATGTACGTATATACATTGTCCGTAACGCACCAGTACTTATAACTCGCGAGGCTAACCTGCCCCTCCGGCCACCACTGACTAAACAGCCTCTTCAGATTGGGAACCGAATCTTTCAACCCGAGGACGGTCCCCACAAGATCTTCAGTGTACATACGCATGGTTTCGTCGACGTTCTGCATGGGACCGATAGCGAAGTTCTCTATTTCATCTGTAAAGTCTGGAAATAAATATTCCAGATGCGGTCTCCAGTCTAACAGGGTGACTACATCCGTCTCCCTCCGGAACCTAATAATCGCATTCCCAGAGTCCGTCTCTATGACCAGTTTATTTGGATACTTGCGCAGCGCGATGGTTCTCGACTCGTGATGCGTAGACAGCATGACCCTCAGAGTCTTTGTCTGGTATTGCAAGGTAGGGTGTGGCGTGACATTACAACGAAAGAACATGAATTGCAGCACACGGGCTTTCGCGTCCAGATCGGGGCAGTAGAGATGCCATATTTGAAGCCTTAGTTCCGGTGGAAGCTGCATGAACTGGTGGAATGTAGGACGCGGCGCCGAGTCTCTATTTCGAAAATCTTGTCCGTTTGAGGACTCTTCGCCCGACTGTCCGGTCTCATCGTCACTGAGAGGATTGTGGTTCTCAGTGCTGTTTTCTTGAGTCATCGAAGGTGCTCGTGTCGTCGCTCGAATTGTGGTCTTCGGAACGCATGGGTTCGATATGAGGTCACGGTGGCGATAGATTTTTCTTTTGGTGGTCTTGTTGCGAAAAGGTTCAAAATGAAGCGAGAAAGATGCATGTATTGTATGTGTACGGAGTATGTCACTTGTGCCACCTTTGGCGACGCGTTGAGTTATGTACCTGGTGGGCACCTGCACAGTGCACACTGCACAGGTGAGGACTTGCCAGCACAGTGTGATAGGTCATACTGTCCGATGACAGCTGCGACAACTTATTGACAGCTGCGAGAGTGCTACGCTACAGTAACTTCCATTCTGAATCTCACATGTTGCAACCCCTGCAAAGTCACCGCGCATTGATGAAGGCGTGCGAATAAGTGAAGTCATCGACGCGGGACGCGTAAAGTTGAGTGGGCGCCTGCACGATTAAAGTCCCCTTGTGTAGGCTACGCAAGCGTGGTACCAAGTGAATTTGTGTGCAGATCAGCACTATATATGTATTAGCCAAGACATCCAGTTGAACCAGTTCCCATCCTGTGAAATGCTAGGGCGGTGCTTGCATCCGTTCAAAATAAAAATGCCATCGCAGTTCGTACATGTTGCACCGTCACAGCTTCTATATCACTTATTTACCGATCATGTATCCAAAAAAAAAAAATTGCTCCGTACTACTCTTTCCGAAGTTAAGAGACTACTCTTTCCGAAGTTAAGAGACTACTCTTTCCGAAGTTAAGAGACTACTCTTTCCGAAGTTAAGAGTCACAGGTGACTTGACGAGTTTGCAGCCGATTTTTCGTCGCTATACCCATATCCCACATTGTAGGAGGTCTGCCGACGAGAGGTTGATGGAAGTCGCGTATTCATCCTCTTTCGTACAGCACAGCCTTCGTTCATACATCAATTTTATCATTCTCGCCATCGTTGTCGTCTTCATTCAGGGTTTCGTCTCACCCGCAAAGAGTTTCCTGCCCATCGTGCCCACAGCGCTTCTGCCCCTTTCGGTCTAATTTGTGATCCTCGTCCTCCCTTTCCTCCAAGTTGGGTGAACCGAGTGCCGAGTTGGATAGTCTGGCTCGCTTCTTTCCGCCCTGTCGCCGTGCTCATCAGGATCCACGACAAGAGCCTGTCGTTTGCGCAGTCTTGCTAGGAGATCCGGTATCAAGTTCGGCCGAGACGTCAACGATATCGAATTCGGAAATTGAAAGCGTCCTATGCCTCCCAGTCTCCTGCTCTAGTTACGGAGCTCAATCATCTCATCATCGTCGATCCTCTCACTTTCGGACTCATCCAAGTCAACACCGTGGTCACTGGTCCGTCATTATCAGATGAGTCTCAACTGTCGTCATCATAGCCTCTTAAAGGGCGTGCCGATATAAATCCCACATTCTATGGTATCTTCTGTTGGAATCGTCCGACTCAAAATCCACCCTCGAGAGGACTTTCAGCCCTGCTTCTTCCAGTTCGTCGAGCGAACAGAGTCTCGAGAGGGCAGACCTGGCGAGGATATTGTTTCGGCAATTCGTATACTCTTCCGGGTCAGTCTCTCGGTAATAATTTTCCTCCACGTACTTGTGTACATATTCCGTAACGCACCACTTCTCTAACTTATCTGTCGGCCAGACTATCACCGGCCATTGACTACGGCGTTAGTCGTGCCGTCGCTAATCATCTGCTCATCATCATCATCGGTGACCGTGTCCAATCTCCCCCAGAAGCTGTTCATCCAAGTTGTTGCCGCCATTGTCCTCTTAATCTGGGCTGTCCTCATCATCGCCTGTGGTTACCGAGTGGGTATTCAGATACAACCGTCTCATCCTGTCATATATTCTGAAGCACTCATCCGACTCAAAACTCAACATCGACCAGGTTTCCAACCCGAATTCTTCCTCTTGCTCGGGGTGAAACAGTTTCTCGACCTTAGATGATTTACGTCTGGCGTAGTCAGGGTGCGCGTCTAGGTCAGGCCAACAATACAGAAACCTCCTGCCCTCTTCGATGCCGGTCCCGATATCACACCTCTTGAACATGTACTCGTACTTGTGTGCATATTCCGTAACGCACCAGTGCCCCACGCTACAGGTCGGGTCGGTTTTCACGGGCCAGAGATTATATAGCCTCTTCACATTGGGAAACATGTCCCGCAGCATAGGAACCAGTTCCACCATCTCCGCATTGAAGAAAGAGCCGCCAGCTTCATCATAATAACCCCACACTTTCTCGATAGCGAGGTTCTGTACTTGAGTCGCAAAGTCCGGAGGGATGTACATATCCAATGCCAAGTTCATCGAGACAACGTCCGACTCCTTTCGAAACCTGACAATCGCACCTCTAGGGCCCATATCTAGGGCCAATTCATCTGGATATATGCGCAACGCAATGCTCCTTGACTCATGGTGTGTGGACAGCATGCCCCGCAGGCTCTTCGTCTGACTTGCCAGAGTCCAACCGTCGATGAGAAAATCTGGATCGTAATCGTCTGACCCATCTGATGGGGCCTCACCCTCCTGGAAAGTGAATTCCAACACGCGCGCTTTGACACTCAGGTCAGGGCAGTAGAAATGCCAGATTTGATGCCTCAGTTCCGGTGGCAGCTGCATGAACCGGGGAAACGCGCTACGCGTCGGCAGCCCATTTCGAACTCCATCTCCGCTTGAAGGCTGCTCGCCTGGGTCTTCAACCTCGTTATCGTCGATGAGACGAGGGCACGCCCGAGGGCTTCTGAGCGAGCCGTCATCGGCGCTTCTTATGTCATTGGTGGAGTCGGGCTTTTGGGAATACATCGTTTCGCGACGAGGTTGCGAGAATTGGTTCGTGTTTGTGGGTGGTTTGGTTGCGACGGTTGACCTGCAACTTGCAAGGCTGCAAAGATGCTTTAAAAACGCATGGCCCACTTGTACCTCCACTTGGCGCCGATTGCAAAGAAAACGCAAAACCTCCTTCACTTTCGGTCGGGCAAAAACACCTTATCCTCGTGCCATCTTCGCCACATTCGAGCAACGATAGCGGCACCACAACACCCTTTGAAGCAACTGCGAATGCATACGACGCTTCGCGTGAAGATTCGCGTTTTACCAAGCCTCTCAGAAGGCAAATCTCCCCCAAAGATTGCGATCGAAGACGAAAGCCCTCTGACCATCGTATGGTATAAATGGTTCACTTATCTCACCTTAGACCAGTCAAGCGCCTTTCACATACTATTATCACAATGATCCAAGAGAAATGCGCTCCTCGTGCTTCTACAGACAAAATTCGGCGGTGCTCCAAGGCAATTGGCTACATTGCCCCAAATGCCGCACGACAACCATGCTTGGCAAGATGACCATGCTCAAGGAGACCTCCAGTGCGTATAAGTATCTTGTACGATATCTTGTTTGCCAACGGACGAACGAGCTTATTCTCATGCCAGAAGCAATTGACGTCGAATTAGCCCAAGGTAAGACGCAGCAAACTCGTCAAAGTCTCCTATTTTGGAGCGGATTCCGCTACGGTAATCAGGGCGCGCATATCTTCCTCCCAACTCAAAGAGAGGGGGTTTTCCTCCCCCCCTTTCCTCTTCTTCAGTCCATTGACATCCAGAGGGGCCGTCTTGCTAGTATGTACTGTGTTGTATCGCCGTCATCAGCATCGCCCTCCTCCTCAACCAATCCTCAATCTTCTCCTCACTGCTCAGGCTCCCCAACCTCCACCTTCTCCTCTTCATTAGAGCCCACAACAACAGCTTTTCGTTTGCGTGACGGTAAGGCTCGGTATCAAATTCTCCGTCCGAGGATTAAGTGTCTTCCGATTTCAGGTCCGATTTCAGGCTCGCAGCGCGCTCCTCCTCCCCCGGAAGCTGTTCCTCCTCCAATGACCCATCCAACCCAGTACTCTCATCATTGTTCCTCTCCTCATTTCCATCGTTAACCGCGTCAGTGCCATCGTCAACCGCGTCAGCGCCATCGTCAACCACGTCAGTGCCATCGTTAACCGCGTCAGTGCCATCGTCAACCACGTCAGTGCCATCGTCAACCGCGTCAGTGCCATCGTCAACCGCGCCAGTGCCATCGTCAACCGCGTCAGTGCCATCGTCAACCGCGTCAGTGCCATCGTCAACCGCGTCAGTGCCATCGTCGTCGTCGTCGTCGTCGGGCAAGTTATCCTCCTCCAAGTCCGATTCGTCATATGCATCCGCATAGAAGGGTTCCAATTCATCAGCCAATTCAGGATTGAAATGAACCCGCTTCATGGTGTCATACATATTCAAGCCCTTCCTCCACTGAAAGTCCACCAGCGGCCAAACTTCTACGCCCATCCTTTCCATCGTCTCGTCCGAACACAGCCTGTGCACACTAGACCTGGTATAGATAGGGTGCGCGTCGAGGTCAGGCCAACAAAACAGGCTATGTGTGTTATATGTCAGGCCGTTCTCCGGCTTATACGTTTCCCGTAGGTACTTGTTTATATTATCCGAGACGCACCAGTCCTTATAGCGCCTGGGCTTGAACTCGGCCGGCCATTGGCTAAACAGCCTCTTCAGATTGGGCATTGCATTCCTCAGCCCGGCGACTTCCTCTAAGAGATTCCCACTGTAAGTGTTCAGGGTGTCGTCGATGTCCTGCACGGGACGGATGGCGAAGTTCTCTATTTCGTCTGCGAATCCTGGCCAATAGAATAAGTCCAGATGTGGTACGTCGTCCAACAGGGCGACTACATCCGTCTCCTTCCGGAACCAGATACATGCAGTATCATAGGGCCCCAATTCGAAGTTCAGTTTATTTGGATACCTGCGCAGCGCGATGGTTCTCGACTCGTGATGCGTGGACTGCATGGCCCTTAGAGTCTTCGTCTGGTATGCCAAGGCAGAGTGTGTTGTGAGAATAGAGTCCGCGAGCATGAATTGCAACACACGGGCTTTGACACTCAATTCGGGGCAATAGAGTTCCCATACTAGGTGTCTCAATTCCGGTGGAAGCTGCATGAACTTGGGAAAAAGACGCGGTGCCGAGTCCTCATTCTGATATCTATTTTCGCTGGGAGACCCTTCGTTTGACTGAGAACCACTATGGTCCATGAGATGGAAGAGTTCTAGAAGGTCGGTCCGTGATAAATAGCCGAAGGCTTCTCGTGTCAATGGTTGTATCGGGTCCATCATAACTTATGGCTTCGCTACGGTGTTGCAATAGAGCGACTTGCCATTTCTTTGTGATTTTGTTGCAAAGGTACAAAGGGTAATGGAAGATGCCCGACACTTGGAAACTTATGGGCCCGTGTATGTAGGTACTGTACAAGGCTTAGATAATAGAGCCTCAGGACTCAGGACTCAAGGCTCAGGAGGTGTTGCAAGTTTGCAACTTGCACAAAAGAGGGGGCGTGCTCGTATGTACCTAGGTACCCTGCGATAAGAGGTACCTGTTCACAAGTGAGTCGTGGACTCGTGACACAAACAAAATTAAACACCTACGGCTACGGCCCAAGGAGTACAGAGTGTCACGGTCTGTGCAGTGCCGTCTGTGCAGCTGTAGACGTGCAACTTGGTCACTTGACCTTTTGGGCGGAACGAGTGGTTATATTAGGTATCACATACCTATCTATGTATAGGTATGTATGTACTCTGTACTCTACGACAAATGTAAACATCAACTTGCTCCAACCATGCATGTGGTATGCCATTACCCATCCAGCCTTTGGCAATGATTTCCAACAGACGCGCTCGCCTGCCCATCCGCCCAATAACGCCTCTATCTAAACACAGAGCAAAACCTGATCTGAAAGTAAAGGATGCCAGTCTCGCCAAGACGTCCAAGGAAATGCTGAACAAGATATTGCGATGCATATACAGAAAGCCGCAGCATAAGATCCAAAAAGACAACGCGATATCCTACAAAGCCTCATTGTCTGAGATATCATATCAATCAAAGGCGCTCATCCAGACAAATGTACCGACTGCGCAACCGAGCATCAAAAACGTAACGAAGCCCGCGCCTGCCTTGTCAGCCATTGTAATAGGCTTTAGGGGTCTTTCACCATTGTCCTTGCCACCGGCGTTCGGATTTCCTTTCGACGTTCCGCCTGTACCGTTGGTGACTGGTGGACCGGCCTCATCAATGAGAAGACTCGATACAGCAGCCAATACATTCATTACCTCGCCTGCGCCCGTGGTACGATCGACAGCAGGATCTACGAATTTACCGAGATTCCAGTAGAACCCGCACTGGCGCCCGGTTTGGCCGCCAGTACACTGTTTGACCGCGGCCTCAGTAGATTTGCGCAGAATCGGCATAATTGTCTCCCTAGTATATGGAGCGACTTGAGTGATGACGGACAGCCATCGATGAACGTACCCCTTGAAAGAGAGCATGTCGGGAGTGCATGTGCCCCGTCCATTCGAGCCCTCGCAAGGAACCTCGTAAGCGATGCCATTCGGGAAGAAATTCTTTAGAGTATATCCAAGCAAACCATCCACAGCAGTCTTCCACTTGGCGTTTCCATCAGTCTATCAAGGCGTGTTAGTGCACGAAGGATATCTTGACAGGGCGCCATCTCCAAACATACGTAATTGTACATGTAAGCGGCGCCTTGCACCAAAACGCCCGCATTGTATGAAAATGTGGCCTTGTTCACATCGGTGCAATTTTTGTCGACATGCGCGCCGTCGTATGCCGCCCAGGTTTTGTGATCGATGTAATTTCGATCCCACATCCAGTCCCAAGCCTCTTCCGCGCGCTGCGCATACGTGTCATTCTTAGTATATCGAGCAAGGCGAGCGCCCATGTTGAAGAAAATGCCGTTCGCAATTGCTACAACACATAAGTTAGTCAAAGCCGAATGATTGGCATATGATAAGACACGTGAGTCGTCGTACTATTCTTGTATCCGTATCCCTGATTCGAGAAAGGAATCTGCCATCGCAATCCTCCGCCACACGTCTTATCGTATCGGCTAGGGTCAGCTTGGGTATTCCATACGGCTTGGGCAAGAGCAAGCCACTGGGGCTGGTCTGCTGGCGGATCGGGGAATTTGTTCTCGGCGGCTAGCATGGCAGACAAGCCCCAGAAGCCTTGGTCATCGTTCCCGAGCGACATGGTGTGATTGCTAGGCATATAATTCTGATTTTCGCCAACCTGGTGCAACATTCCTTGTATGACGACTTTGTTGTATGTCGAGTCTCCGGTAAGTTTCCAATAATCGATGTACGTGCCCATCATGGCACCGCCCTCCCACCAATAATATGGACCCTTTCCGTCCGCGGGAGGGCCTGGTAGAATCCCAGGAATCTCTCCAGATTGGTTCCCTTTGTATTGAAGCATAAGATCGTACGCCAGTGTTTGTGATGACGCGCGGATGGCATCTAAAATGTCTCTGTGTCAGCAGTCTCGGCAAAATATTTCGTCGCCTTGGAAGACTGGGACGTGCTGCATAAGTCTTATTTCATGAACGCATGATTTGAGTTGCTTACCTGGGGAATCAATTTTGTAATATTGCGCAGCCACGGGAAGTAGAAAAAGTGCTGTTGTAAAGAGTGTCGATGTAAATCGTAATGAAATCATGCTGCCGACGTCCGCAAGCTTCGAAAGAAGTACTTCGATTGTAGACTATCGGTTTCAGGCTATCCCCGTATAAGGTGTCTTCCCGCAGGAGTTCACGTTCCAGCAAAGACAAGTACTCGATTGATGCTGATCCAGATGTAGATGGTACAAGTAATCAAAGGCGTAGGTAGAGGTTTGGTATCAATAGAACTTCGATGGTCGATTTCTGTAATGCGGCTTATTGAATGAGCAGGGCCTAGAGGTTGACAAGAATGATTTGACAGATGGAAGGCGGCGCGAAAGTTGTGCTGCCGGAAGGAGCGAAGAGGAAGAATGTTCCAAGTAGTCCATCCATCAAGGCAGGCGAAGTACAGCGTCTGATAAAGAGCTTGAAAGTTGAGTTTCGAGATTCGATGGCATCAGATGCACGAGAAAGAACTTGAACGCATGATTTAGAAATCGGACACACGAGGTGCCAGGAAGGTGAAGAACGCGGGCAGGGCGCAGAAGTCATTATGGCCAAAGTGACAGAGATTCGCAATAGTCAAGCCACGAGCCGAAGCCAGCACTCAGAAATCAGGAACGGGCAAGCTTGTGAGGCGCTCTGCTCTTCGCAAGGACATGAAGTGTGGAATGGACTGGTCGGTGGCACACACAAAGACTCTTGGCATGCTCCATCACGAAGGGAAGAAGCCAATTGTAGTCGTGGGGTAATATTGAGAGGGGCGTACTGAGTCTGGGGAAAGCAACAGCGTGGACAGTGGTGTACACAGCGCCCAACCCCAAAGCTCTGGGCGCTAATGGGGCTGTGCATGCGCCAGGAGGGTTGCCACGCGGGCGCCATTGTCTTGGCAGCCTTCATGTTCTGGGCATCTCTCCATACCAGCCACAAACATGACGGGGTAATAAGGCGGGAAGCAATAGCGAAGCAAGAATCAAGGACTGCGATAGGATCTCTCGTGGTAATGGTCAGCTGACGATCCGATGCCGTCGTGTCATGCCCTAAATAACTCAGCATTGTTTAGGATGACGAGGTGAGGGTGAGGGTGAGGAGGGTGAGGGTGAGAGCTTGCGGTACTGATTCACTCAAGCGATGCCCGAATTTGCAATCGAGGTCAACTACATATTTACCTGCATTACAAGATATCTGCTCACATACATACCTGACAGTACTAGCAATGATGAAAGCAGCAGTTGAGGTTGAAAGTTCGCGTCTCGCAGCGCAATAGCCCACCGTGCACCATGGATTACGCTCAGCTCTTGGCGTCCGTTGGCTCGCCTGAAAAGGAACGTATCAGCCGAGGGCTGAGAATGGTCACGCGAGCTGCGAAACTTCATTCGGTAATGAAATGGTCATTTTTGAAAAGCACCAGATGTCGAAGAGAGTATCGCTTCGCATGGTAGACCACAGCAGATCGCAACAGAATGTGCGACCGCTGCGGCGCCAGAGTGCATCCATTGATTGTCCTTCGACGATACAGTAATTGAGGTGATCGAGACCACGGTGATGTCTCGCGTCAAATGATTCAGGTGTCGACGATAACCTAATATGGGTGCGACTTGCGCGATGCCGCAGAAAACAGAAAGTGCCTGAGCCATGGAACCTGGTCATTGAATGTTGCTGATCAGTCAACCTCGATTGCGGCATACTCAATCATCGACGACTTGGACTTCCTCGCCTCAACCATCCTCTCCGCCATGTCACAATAGCTTTCACCCGCACTGAGCAGTTCAATCCTTTGCCTTGATAGGGCTTGCACGGTGTATTCGATTTGTCAACACGAGGTTCCTGAGTATCACTTTCTCATTCTCCCTATCACTCTCAGCTCTGTTCTGATTATCTTTCGGAACATAGAATACCGTCGTATGTTTCCCTTAATCGTTTTAGCCATCAGTGTCACTAATAACTACCATCACGACTAATGAACAGCTTCCGCGAGGGGTTCATTGCTCGTCAAATTTACCTCGTCTTGTCTGGTTGGAGGACCTCCACCTCCTCTTCATCCTTTTCATCGAAACCGAGTATCGAGCAAGACAGTATAGCGCGCTTATTCGGCGATCTGACGCCGTCGTCATGGCCCATACTATCCTCCTCCTCAACGTCAGTATCCACGACAATGGACTTTCGTTTATGCAGCTCCGAGGGATCGACACCAAGTTCGATTCGAGAGTCGAGACTTGAACGTCATCCGATCTCACTGCTCAGGGACGAAAAGAGTTCAATTTCACCAGGAGACAGTTCAACCTTCGATGAGGCAAGAAGCTCCATAACCTCATCATGGTCAATCACGTCGCTGTCATGGTCGATCGCCTCGCTGTCATACTCATCCGAGTCGCTGCTGTCATCACCCTTTGCAGAAGAGGGATAAGACTGCCGTCTCATCATATCGTACACTTCCACGGATATCTCCGAGTCAAACCCCACGAGTGGCCAGAATTCCACGCCTGCTTTATCCATTGTCTTGAGTGAACAAATTCCCAGCATTACAGACCTGACAATGTCTTGGTACGTGTCTAGGTCAGGCCAACAAAATAAGATACCTGTATGCTCGTCAAGGCCAGGCTTCCGCCCACAATACGTGTTCACCATGTACCATTGTATATACTCGAACGTGCACCAGTCGCCCCTACTGGGGAGCCAGGATTTTGTATGATAGTAGCTGAAGAGCCTCCTCAGATTGTGGAACAAGCCTTTTAATGCGGGTAGTGCCTTCAGAAGCAAATCTTCTTCCTCATGCTGGTCCTCGCTGTCCACCACGGTCTCGACAGCGAGGTTCTGTTTTATTCTTCCAAAGTCTGGGACAGAGGAGGTCACATTCGTCGATAATTCCTTCAACAAGATGATGTCCGTCTCCTTCCGGAACCTAACAATCGAAGTTCCAGAGGCCGCATCCATGACCAACTCATCGGGATAGTTGCGCATCGCGATGCTCCTCGATTCACGGTGCGTGGACAAAGTCGCCCTCAAGTTTCTTGTTTGGTCTGCCAAGGCATCGTGACCCGATACAGAAGAGTTATTTTGCCTATCCGGAATGATTGAACCGGGCCATATCATGAATGGCAAAACACGCGCTTTGACGATCAGATCGGGGCAGTAGAAATGCCAGATTTGATGCCTCAGTTCTGGCGGAAGCTGCATAAACTGAGGAAATGTACCCGGTGCTGCGTCTCCATCCCGAAATCCATATTCGCTTGAGGACTCTTCGCCCGATACTTCAGCCTCGTCGTCGATCAGACAATGGTGATGTCGGGGTTTGATCTTTGCGTCGTAACCGGTGTTACTCGTGTTTTCGGTCGACATGGGCGGCTCGTCGAGATATATGGCTTCGCTGCGAGATTGCAAGATGCCGTTTTTATCTGACGTTGTTGCGGAAACTTTGAAAGTTCGGAATGAACCGTGAGAATTGCACTGTCACTTCTTGCTCACACTGGTGAACACCTGCACGGTTACACAATCTATGCCCCTAAAATACCTAACAAAAACCGCCATGGCATGGCTTCACTTACAGAGGGAGCGTGAAAAAACTCACACTCGCGTCAATGCACCTCATCCACGTACCAGCCCCCATCGCCTTTCAGCAGCGTTGCACGAGGAACTGCGTGAGCCAACGGACGCCAAGAGCTGAGCGTAATCCATGGTGCGCCGCGCGCGAGACGCGAACTTTCAGCCTCAACTGCTGCTTTCATCATTGCTAATACTGTCAGGTATACCTATTAGCCGCACACCGCGATTAATAGGGAAATCTCCAGGACTCTTGTAAGTTGTATGCGTAATCAGAAAACGCTTCACTCATCAAGATTGGGACATCTCACCTCGTAAGCTTCCAAAACACGATGTGCGACACCTTCAAAAAGATTTAAATCTGGCATAATCTGTAATTACTATCAGAGAGCTTGAAGAGAAATGTTCACTTCGTGTTTCAACGGACACATTTAGAAGGCACCTCAAGAAAACTGGCTTCATGCTTTCACGGCCGTACAACGCCAATTGTAAACAGATAATCATTCCAGGAAAAGGCTTGGATTTGCGCTTCGATACCACTAAATTCATTTTACGTCTTCGAGTTTTATACGGGTGAATGCTCTGTTCAGGGCGGCGCTGGTTCGCTGGATAAACCCGGATCTGGACAGGTCGAAATCGCACACTTAACTTGTACCTACGAGGACTTGGTCCCCAATCAATCGAATTGGCTTATTCGGTCGAATATCACCAATGCCAAATGTCTACAAGAAAAGACAAAATTCGCCCGTAAAAATTGCATGGAATGGAGCGAAATTCACTACGTTAATCAGGGTCTTCTCATCGTCCTCCCAGAAGACTCCGACTCAAAGAGAGGCGCGTGACCGTGTCATGTTGATCGTGGTAGAATTGAGGAACATCTTCAGAATATAACCCATGACGACAAAATCTTACACACAGCTAGAATCGTGATGAGTTTCCTCGAGAAGCCAGGGCGATTCCCTTAGAATGGCTTCCGCATTAGGTAGGTATGTGGCTCTGACCTTGATCGCATCGAAAGCGTGTGGTCTAGACTGAAAGAGCGTATTCGTTGAATGAATGAATTGAATGAACAGTCGCCACCCGAGAAGAAGAGAAAACCCTCAGCTTCAGGTGTGAACCGTGAATGAATCGCTCGTCTTACCACGAACCCATAGATTGCAACAATGCAACTTGACCAAAGATTTTGCAACATCCTCTTCCTGCTATGAGCCGAAAGACATAACAGGAAGTTCCGTCTCTCATTTCATTTTCTTTCCCTCTTTTGTGTCAGCATGGTACGACTCACAGGATGGCTCAGGGCTAGCTCAGATCTGGGTTGGAGGCGGCTAAAATCATGTCGTTCGATCGGATATGTTGGATGCGACAAGGTGCTGTAGCGTGAGGGGTATGAACCCAGTGCCCACAAGCAGTTCATGACCTGTTGACATTGCCGAGGCTGCATTTCCTACGCTCTCGTCCTCGTTCTCTTATCTTCCGATCCCTCTCCGAATATAGTGTGGCATTGATGATTGTCTAGTAGCACATCCCTATGCTCATCTTCGTCTTCATTGTCATGGCCATGATCATCCACAATTTCAGCTTCCTCGCCTTCACCATCCTCCCCGCCATGACCCAATCGCTTTCGCTAGTACTGTACAGTTGATTTCTTTTCCTCAAGGCTTGCACGCCGTAGTCTATCTGCCAACACGAGGTTTTTGAGGACTACGTGCTCATTCTGTCATCCGTCTGTTCTAACTTCTGGATACCTTCGAAGGAACATGAAAATCTGCCGCGTTTCCGAGTAATCGTTTTTGCCATCGTTGTCACTTATCATCGAGACTTAGAATGAACAGCTTCCGTTGCAACTTGCTCGTCGTGCTGATACTAAATTCACCTCGCCTTGGTCTGGCCAGATTTCCTCCGCCTCCGCTTCTTCCTTCTTCCTTTTCATCGAAACCGACACCCGAGTATCGGGATCCGGGCGAGACAGTCTAGCGCGCTTCTTCTGCGGTCTCCAGTCGTCCGGGATCGTCATCATGGCCGAGGCTTGAACGTCGTCAGATCTCAGGTTCGAAAAGAATTCAATTTCGCCAGGAGACAGTTCAACCTTCTATGAGGCAAGAAGCTCCATAACCTCATCATGGTCGATTGCCTCGCTGTCATGGTCGATTGCCTCGCTGCTGTCATCACCCTTTTCAGAAGAGGGCAAACACTGTCGGCTCATCATATCGTACACTCTCATGGATATGTCCGACCCAAACCTCACGATCGGCCAGAATTCCACGTCTGCTTTATCCATTCCCCTGAGTGAACAAATTCTCGGCACCAAAGACCTGACGAGGTCTGGGTACGTGTCTAGGTCAGGCCAACAATACAAGACATTTGTATGCTCGAGAGGCTTCTCCCAATACTTCGTCGTCGCGGCCGTGTACCAGTGTACACAATCGTGTGTCATCCAGTCGCCCCTACTGGGGAGCCATCTTTGTGTATGCTGGTAGCTGAAGAGCCTCCTCAGATTGGGGAACAAGCCTTTTAATGCTGGTAGTGCAGTCAGAAGCCAATCTTCTTCCTCAATATCGTCCTCTCTGTCCTCCACGGTCTCGACAGCGAGGTTCTGTACTATTCCTCCAAAGTGTGGCACAGAGTAGGCCACATGCGTCGATACTGTTAACAAGAAAATGACGTCCGTCTCCTTCCGGAACCTGACAATCGAGGTTCCAGGGGTCGCACCCATGACCAACTCATCGGGATACTTGCGCACCGCGATGCTCCTCGATTCACGGTGCGTGGACAGCGTCACCCTCAAATTTCTTGTGTGGTCTTCCAAGAGGTGATAGGGCGGTATAGATAAGTTGGTTTGGCTATGCGGATAGGACGGAACTTCTGAACCGGGCCAATTCAGGACTGGCAAAACACGCGCTTTGACGCTCAAATCCGGGCAATAGAAATGCCAGATTTGATGCCTCAGTTCTGGCGGAAGCTGCATAAACTGGGGAAATGCGCCCGGCGCTGTGTCTCCATCCTGAATTCCACCCACTTCGCCCGACACTTCAGTCTCGTCGTCGGTCAGACAGAGGTGATTTTGGGTGTTGATCTTTGCGTCGTAACCGGTGTTACTCGTGTTGTCGGTCGACGTGGGCTCGTCAGAACACATGGCTTCGCTGTGAGATCGCAAGATGCCGTTTTTATCTGTTGTTGCGGAAAGTTCGGAATGACCCGTGAAAAATGTACGGCCAACGGCCCAACTGTGTTCATGCTCGCAGTGTGAGCACCTGCACACGGTTACACAGCCCCCGCCGCAAAAATAACGCAAACCACATTTGTGACTTCACTTTACCGTTTTTGATGAGGCTATTTTGTACGATAGGTAGAGATACGTCATCAACCACAGGGTCTCCGTATGCTCACCCAGACCATTCTTTGGATCACTTGTTTCTCCAGACACGCATGGCACCATTCCACACCATTCCATGATACCCAACCTTGAGCTGAAACGCCACGTTATAATGACTGAACAGCCTCTTAAGATTGGAATAATCGTACGATGTACATGGTCTTGATCAATTCAATGCGGACAGTTTTCATGGCCCAAGACATAAAGTCGCGGTACGGGTTGGTGGCAGGTGCAGATGCCAGCCTTTGTGAGCATTTTTCTCGATGGTGGCCCGCTTTTCAGTTCGCTCAAGTTCTCAACGCTACTTGGACAGATACTCGCCCTTCTGACAATCCTCGCATCGTTACATCGTAGTCCGTCTACTGGACAGCATAACCGGGGTTTCTTTACTCCTGGTGATCCATTACCCTTCTGAATCCTGGCCGCACATACCTCATCTTTCTCCTCACACAACAAGGTCAGTGTGCATGGCACTGCTGATGTGAAACCAAGAGTCGCCACCCGAAAAGAAGAAGAGAAGACCGCCGGTTTCGAGAACTGAATAAATCGCTCGTCATACCATTAACTCATCGATTGCAACAATGCAACTTGACCAAAGATTTTGCAGCATCCTCTTCCTCCTGTGAGCCTCAGGACATAACAGCAACTCCCGCCTCGCCTTGGTCTGGCCAGATGTCCTGAGGTTCTCCGCCTCCTCTTATTTCTCTTCATTGAAACCGACTCCCGAGTATCGGGATCCGGGCGAGACAGTCTGGCGCGCTTCTTCTGCGGTCTCCCGCCGTCCGGCATCGTCATCATGGCCAAGACTTGAACGTCGTCGGATCTCAGGGACGAAAAGAATTCAATTTCGCCAGAAGACAGTTCAACCTTCTATGAGGCAAGAAGCTCCATAACCTCGTCATGATCGATCGCCTCGCTGCTGCCATCACCTGCAGAAGAGGGCCAACACTTCCGACTCAACATATCGTACGCCTTCATGGATATGTCCGGCCCAAGCTTCACGATCGGCCAGAATTCCACGCCTGCTTCATCCATTCTCTTGAGTGAACAAATTCTCGGCACCAAAGACCTGACGAGGTCTGGGTATGTGTCTAGGTCAGGCCAACAATATAAGACATTTGTAGGTTCGAAAGGCTCCTGCCCCCAATACTTCTTCGTCGCGCCCGTGTACCCGTGTACACAATCGTGTGTGATCCAGTCGCCCCTACCGGGGAGCAATCTCTGTGCAGGCTGGTAGCTGAAGAGCCTCCTCAGATTGGAGAACAAGCCTTTCAATGCTGGTAGGGCAGTCAGAAGCCAATCTTCTTCCTCAAGATGGCCCTCGCTGTCCGCCACGGTCTCGACAGCGAGGTTCTGTATAATTCTTCCAAAGTCTGGCACGGAGTAGGCCACGTGCGTCGATACTCCTAACAAGAGAATGACGTCCGTCTCCTTCCGGAACCTGACAATCGAAGTTCCAGCCGCATCCATGACCAACTCATCGGGATACTTGCACACCGCCATGCTCCTCGATTCACGGTGCGTGGACAGCGTCACCCTCAAGTTTCTTGTGTGGTCTTCCAAGAAGTGATAGGCTGATATATATAAGTTGGTTTGCCTACACCGATAGGACGGAACTTCTGAACCGGGCCAATACAGTACTGGCAAAACACGCGCTTTGACGCTCAAATCCGGGCAATAGAAATGCCAGATTTGATGCCGCAGTTCTGGCGGAAGCTGCATGAACTGGGGAAATGTACCCGGCGCTGCGTCTCCATCCTGAAATCCATATTCGCTTGAGGACTCTTCGCCCGATACTTCAGCCTCGTCGTCGATCAGACAGAGGTGATTTCGGGCGTTGATCTTTGCGTCGTAACCGGTGTTACTCGTCTTATCGGTCGACATGGGCTCGTCGGAATACATGGCTTCGCTGCGAGATTTGCGAGATTGCAAAATGCCGTTTTATTTGATATTGTTCCGGAAACTTTGAAAGTTCGAAATGATCCGTGCACCTGCACGGTTACACAACCCCCGCCGCAAAGATAACGCAAACCACCTTATCGTGACTTCACTTTTACCGCTTACGTCTTGATGAGGCCATTTTTCACGGTAGGTAGAGATACGTCATCAATCACAACTTATGGCCTTCGTATTCTCACCTAGACCATTCTTTGGATCATTAGTTCTCCAGTCACGCATGGCACTATTCCATGATACCCAATCTTAGGCTCAAACGCCGAGTTATGATGACTGAACAGGCTACAGCCTCTTAAGATTGGAATAATTATACGATGTACCTACCTAGTCTTCTTCAATTCAGTGCTGCCAGGATGGACAGTTCTCACCCAGCCTTTGAGCATTTTTATCGATGGTGGCCCGCTATTCAGTTCGCTCGACACAGGTACTTGGACAGATACTCGCCCTTCTGACAATCCTCGCATCGTTACATCGTAGTCCGTCTACTGAACAGCATAATCGCTGACCGGCGTTTGCTTGCTCCTGGTGATCCATCACCCTTCTGAGTGCTGTCGCAGAGACAAGACGTTCCTCGCCACATACCCTCACACAACAAAGTCAGACTGTCAGTGTGCCAACAGTCGCCACCCGAAAAGAAGAAGAAAAGACAGCCGGTTTCGAGAAGTAAATGAATCGCTCGTCTTGCCATGAACTCATCGATTGCAACAATGCAACTTGACCGAAGATTTTGCAGCATCCTCTTCCTCCTGTGAGCCTCAGGACATAACAGCAACTCTCGCCTCTCTTTTCCGTTTTCCTACCCTCTTTTGTGTCAACATGGTACGACTCACAGTATAGGTAGCTCGGATCTGGGCTGGAGGCGGCAAAAAGCATTTCGTTGGATCGGAGAGGTCGGACAACTTGGGCTTCCTCGCCTTTACCACCCGAATGGATGAGCGACTCATCCGAAGTCTCAGTTTTATTTTTCCATCGTCACCTTTCTTCATCGCGGCTCGGGCAGCATCACCACACACTACATGCGTTCAGTATCCTCTCTGCCATGTCTCAATTGCTTTCTTCAGCACTTGACAATTAAAACCTTTGCCTTAAGGCTTGCACGCCGTATTCGATCTGACAATGCGAGGTTCTTGAGGATCACTTTCTCTGTCTCATTCTCGTCATCCCTCTCAGCTCTTCTCTGGTTATCTTCCGGGAAATGTAGAAATCCGTCGTAAGTTCTCTTAATCGTTTTGTCAATCATTGCCATTAACAACTATCATCGTGACTAATGAACAGCTTCCGCGAGGGTTTCACTGCTCGTCAAATTTACCTCGCCTTGGTCTGGTTGGAGGACCTCCAATTCCTCTTCATCCTTTTCATCGAAACCTTTAACCGAGCATCGGGCGAGACAGTTTAGAGCACTTGTTCTGCGATTTACCACCGTCGTCATCATGGCCCATTTCATCCTCCTTCTCATCATCAGTAGCCACGGCAACGATCTTTCGTTTTTGCAGACTCGAACAGGAATCGACGTCAAACTCGGCCGCGACTTGAACGTCATTGGATCTCGAGCACGAAAAGAGTGCAATTTCACCAAGAGTCAGTTCAACCTTCGAGGCGGCAAGAAGCTCCTTAACCTCATCATCGTCGATTCCCTCGCTGTCACACTCATCCGGGTCGTAGCTGTCTATGCTGCTGTCATCACTCTCAGGGTTGTAATTGTATGGCCCATAAGTTTCGAAGTAGGAGTCCCCATATAGCCGCCTCATCATATCCGGATCGTACGTTTGCAACGACGCTTCCGACTCAAACTCCACAATTGGCCAAAATTCCACGCCTTTCTCATCCATTTCCTCGAGCGAACACAACCTCGTCACCGAAGATCTGGCAAAGTCTGGGTGCGCGTCTAGGTCAGGCCAACAAAAAAGGGTATTTTTGATCTCGCCAAGGCCAGACTCCCGCAGACAAGCCGTTCTCACCACGTACGAGTGTACACACTCCGACAAGCACCACTCCTCCAACTCTGTAGGCAGGGTCAATGCAGGCCAGTGGCCGAAGAGCCTCTTCAGATTGGGGAACAATAACATGCGTTTGAATGCGGGTAGTACGTGCAGAAGCGTATATTCCCAGGCACTTCGGCGGGTTCGGTCCTCGAAGAGCTCCACGACACCGAGAGCGAGGTTCTCTACTTTGCTTCCAAAGGCTCGAATGTAGAAATCATCCTCCGATACTGAGGATTCCATCAAGAAGACGACGTCTGTCTCCTTCCGGAACCTCACGATCGTTCCAGAGGTCGCGTTTATGACCAACTCATCTGGATACTTGCGCCAGGCGATGCTCCTCGATTCACGGTGCGTGGACATCGTCACCCTCAAGGTTCTTGTCTGATCTGCCAAGGCGCGGTAATGCGGTGCGGAACAGTCGTTTCGCGAATCCCGACTTGAACCGGGCCATGTCATGAATGGCAAAACACGAGCTTTGACGATCAGATCGGGGCAGTAGCAATGCCAGATCTTTTGCCTTAGTTCTGGTGGAAGCTGCATGAACTGGGGAAATGCACCCGGCGCTGTGTCTCCGTCCTGAATTCCACATACTTCGCCCGGCACTTCAGCCTCGTCGTCGATCAGACAGAGGTGACTTGGAGGATTGATGTTTGCGTCGTAACCGGTGTTACTCGTCTTATCGGTCGACATGGGCTCGTCGGAATACATGGCTTCGCTGCGAGATCTGCGAGATTGCAAGATGCCGTTTCCAATCTTTCCATGTAATTTTATGGCGGAAAGTTTGAAATGACTTGTGAGAAATGTACGGCCAATTGTTATTCACTACTTGTCTGCAGTGTGAACACCTGCACGGTTACACAACCCCCGCCCCAAAAAATACCCAACAAAAACCGCCATAGCATGACTTCACTTACAGAGTGAGCGTGAAGAAAATCACATTCGCGTCAATGCAACCTCATCCTCAGCAGCGTTAAAGCCATTGGCTAAGCATACGACGCCTCGCCGCCATCAGCAGGCATACCTAGGTACCTAGGTATTAGCCGCGCACAGTGCACACCGCGCTGACTGTTGATAACAGTATAGCAGAATTTCGGCAAAGTCATCATCTAATCGACTCCATTGAAACGTTGTGCGATCCGATTTCCTGTGCATTGGCGCTTCCTTTGCCAAAGTTGCATCACAATTACCAACCAAAACATCGTCCCGAGAAAATCGGGAGAAGACACGGAGGCAGTGAGGTCAGAAAAAAGAGCCAGGCTAAAGGAAGAACACACAACAAAAAATGGAATCAAGGCACAACGACAGTCAACCCACTGTCGAGCGAGGCAACACTGAACAGTGCCTATTTGGTCCAGACTTGGGGCGGGCTACTGCACACTTTGTGGGATCATGTAGGTACTAAGCAACTAGTTGTAAGTACGACAGACATGATCTCGCATGAAGAGATGGCGCAGGATCAGTAGCTAATGCGAGTATTAGGTGGTATTACTATATGTCTAAGATTTATACACCACTCTATTACCGTGCTAGCCCAACAGCGGCTTCATGATCTCATCCGACTCGCTGTCATCTGAGACAGTTCAGCTCTAGAGTCTAGGCTCTAGCCTCTCAGGCAGTTGACGTATGTTGTCGACAATTAGTCGTGACTCGTGATGTCGTGCACAGTGCACGGGCTATTTTGCCCAACGTATGTATGTACATGTGTAAGGTTTCCGCAAAACGCAAGTAAACAAAAAGTATTTCAGCAGAATTTCAAAGACAAAGCTGTAAGTAGCGCAGAGCTCCGTCTTTAAGAAAGGTTCTGAGGCTTGTAGCTCTGGTCGGGGCTCACAACCCTGCCATTGGCAAACTGGGCATCAGTGTAGCTAGGATAGGCGATCAAGCTAGCAGAGAGCGTTAGTACTGATGTTTCTTGACCTTTCTCTTGGTCTTCTCCGAAGTCCGAATACATACCGGTCCTTGTTGTCAACAACAGCAAAGGTGGTGAATCCGTTGTTGGGGCCAAACTGGCCACTCCAGCCCGACGTGATGGTGTAGTCGCCGAAGTTCTGCGCCGCGCCATTGCTTTGCGAGGCACCAGTGCCGCCGTTGCGGTTGGTGATGAAGCGGACGTAGGTGCGGCTGAATCGCTTGGGGTTGATCTGGAACTCAACAACACACTGGTTATCGGCAGAGTCGCAGTTGCGCTTGACACCCTCAAAGGTCCAGTCGGGGATATCGGTGGCCATCATGGACTTCTCCAGCGCGGCCGGGGCGGCAAGGGCGCTGGTGGCGGCCAGGAGGGCGGCGAAGATGGTCTGAGTGAAGTGCATGGTGAAGTTGGGATGATGTTTGTTATGAAACGTTGGAAGAGATGTTCAAAAATCTTGTATTGGATCTGCGTTTGGGAATGTGATGAAGTGAGATGGATGGGAAGAACTTGCATGGAGAGAACGGCAGTCAACTCTTTATAGACATTTCCATCGGTGAGTCGTGAGTCGTGACCCCCTCGCAGTGACAAGCGCCAATGCTTTTACGAGCACGAAGAGACAAAAGATGTATCATGCCATGATCTCATCTCCATATTTTCCTTTCTTTTTTTGGCTCCGGCAAGGCGGCTCTGGAGTCTGCGGGTTGAAGGTTCGCCATCGTGGCCATTGCTTCTCTGGAAGCTTCCCACCCCCACCATCCATGGCGCCTCAAAACTACAGCAAACGCCCCCCTTGCGATGCCGAATCGGCAACCGCAACGAAAGACAGATGAACACGCCCTGGCGGAATCGCTTACGGAGTACGGTGAATCCGTAGGGGATTTCTCCAACACGAACATGATCAGCAATGCACTACCTAGCGGTGGCCGACCCCGGCACTTCGGCTAAGGTGCCCCAACCTCCCCATCGTGCGCTTGTTACAGTACCTGTTCCCATTCCCGACTTTACTTTATCAGCCTTCGCCTACTGCTATATTGCTGCACAGCTTCTGACGTACAGAAGAACGGTTTGTCGACTGGCTTGGCATACATATGTATGTCTCGTGCAAGCAAATTGATTCACAGCCGCACTGCCACTTCATCATCCTTCGTTGTCGGCGTTGTTTGTCTCGAACTTTCTGTGGCCATACTTCCAAGAAGCAAGAGTCTGTTACATCATACATGGTCTTGCTCCCAAAGAAAGGAGCTGGCTAGAAAGAACATGCGAAGCAACCGGAGCAAGGGTCCTTGATACGTCCTCGATAGAACGTTCGTTTGGGCGGCAAGATCCCCTATGCCCGGCGCCGACTCCATAAGACGGTGTTCGCAAGGGGGGTTGTGGCGGGCGGCGGGC
Organism: Claviceps arundinis; assembly: GCA_018360175.1. Taxonomy (NCBI): domain Eukaryota; kingdom Fungi; phylum Ascomycota; class Sordariomycetes; order Hypocreales; family Clavicipitaceae; genus Claviceps; species Claviceps arundinis. Next base: position 44,094 of record SRPS01000022.1, read on the forward strand.
CGCGGTGGCATCATTGGCATGAGACGTTCAACTACATAGGTACCTAGGTACTCCGCAAGTCCATTGTGCTCTTGTTGTCAAGAACATTTATTTCTCGTAAAACTATGCCGAGTCAGACGACAGGAATCGAGAGAAGAGGCTGAAGCTGAGCCGTGGCGTGATATCAGGCATTTTGTTCATGTCTTGCTTTCTTTCTTTCTCTCTTGTCTCACGGATTTTGCCTTGCGGTCTTTCTCCTCCAGCCTCTCCCGAGTCCCAGTGGCGTAACCCCACGAGTCACGACTGACCAGCCAAGAAACCCGTCTATTGGCGTCTGTTACCCGTTTAATGCGGGGGAATTGAAGTTGATCAGTTGGACAATCGAGAGGTACCTAAGGTATGTAGGTATTTTTACACCGATCGCATCATACGAACCTGTCGACGATTTCTTACGTACAGATTATAGGTAGTGCGCCTAGGTCCAACATCATGCCTAGCAGCTGGGACTCACCCACCTGTACTTCTAACCAATAACCGACTATGTACAGGGAAGAGCCCCTAATTATTCGTCGGGCATAGGGGACCACCATCCGCTAATGGGGCAGCGAGGAAAGCTCGTATTGCCGGCCTGAGCCAGGGGGAGCACGTAGGCGACGACGCCAATGTCAGCCATGACGGCGCATTGTATTTGCGGTATGTACCTAATAAGTGCATACACATTGACTCTTTGGAGTTCAAGCTGTTCTGCACTTGGGCATCTTCAACCTTCTTCCAGGCTTTTTAATGGGGTACATACCTGTAGGCTGTTGAACTCTAAAGATGGGTGGGCAGACATGCAGTTCCCGGCCGGCAGCCTTGCCACAATGGCCGGGTGCGTAGGTATTCGCTCATGGTTTCCGGTGCGGCCGAAGCAAAAGAAAAAGCGTCAGCTGCCCAACTTTGCATTCCTCTTCGTTTACATTGTACATACATATTTCTCTTGCTCAACCTGGTGGCGCAGAACGGTCCATGGGGTTCATCTGAGTCGCAGCGGCCCGAAGGTCCCCTCCCCATGTTTAGCCGGAGGGGGGGTGTACCCGACATGATGCAATTATAGAATCAAATACGATGCGGACCTGGGGTTACCAAGCGAGGCGATATCCCGACGGTTGCTGCTAGGGTCTGAGCCATGACGGCAAGTGCAACGGTTAGGCTGGGGAGGCTATATCTGTATCGCAAAGCATCCATGAGTCCATGACGAAATGAGCCCAGGAGGGCGGGACGCTTGGTTCAGTCTTCATTGTTTTCTTCTCTTCAACGTTCGCTTTGTTTCTTCAACATTTTGTTGACGAGCAACAACGAAAGAGGGGAGAGCAAGGTGGAGGGATGGAAGAAGTTTAGTAATCACAGCGCTTATCATTTCCAAATTCCACCGGTAAAGACAGAGAGAGTATGGAGAAGTTAGAACTTGAAAGTTAGAACTCAAAGGCACGTTGCCTCCGTTGCCTCTGCATCACTTCCGTTCGCCCCCGCAGCTCCCTCCACTCGGGCATCGTTCTGAACTTCAAAGCCAATGTCTGTCTCATGGAGAGACATTCTGTTTCTTTTCGTTTTCTATCACCTTCTCTCTTTCTGAGCAACAGAAATCGTGTAAGAGCCTGACACAACACCCCATAGGCTATACCCTGCCATCACTTTCCGCCAAGAACCTACCCCAATCAATGACGCCAAGAAAAAACACCATATACGCCCGCACGTGGCTCTGAGCCAGAGAGCGGAAATCGGTTATACTTTCAACGGTGACGCCACCTCGCTGCTTGCACGACTCGACTAATGGATATGTACCTACTACATACTGCGCACAGTATGTACCTACGCACAAACCATCAATATTGTGTGTCTCCTGATGCATGCGTGCATCTCCTCAAAACTCTATGATTGCTTTTTTTCGAGCCTGAGGGGAAGTTGCGTCATGTGGCTTCCTTCTCCCCAGAGGATTCCTACTTCCTGAAGTTCCTGGGGTGATGCCAGAAAGCTCCCACGGGCCACGGACGCTGATAATTGATTAGAGCGGCAAACAACTAGCCTGCGCCTAGTCTGCGGATCTCGGCATTGTGCTTTTGTCCACGAGATCTCAATAGGTTGGTACGCTAGATGGCCTAATCCCGTGGCTTGAGAGCTGCCTCGCGTTCTTTCTGCAAAGTATGTCGGCAACGAGGGTCTCCGCCTTTCTCCTTTTGGTTCTTCCTGAATCAGATGAAGACAATGACTTATGCGTGCATTCCGTTGAAAGTTCCACGCCAGAGAGTCAGAGACTCGTTCCAAGATCAGCCACAGATATCAAGTAATATCATTTTCCGGTTTCTTTTCTTGGGTTTCTGTTTTCCTTGTCTGCGTCTCTGTTCGGTTCGTCTGGTTCCCTATTTGGTGTGTTTCGTTTTGCGATTAGTCTGCCTGGGTTTCTGTATGGTTTGACTGGTTTCCTGTTTCCTCCGTCCGAACATCCTCTTCCTCCCTCCATCTGGTCGTCTATTTCGTCTGTCTCGTTTTGAGTTCCCTCGCGCGCATCTGTATTCGTGTCATGCTTCTTTTGTTTCGCACCTAGGATCACTCGCGCCAGGGTACCCGTGCCACGCCTATGTATTCACTTTTGAATTTAGATCTACTCGCAGCGAATAAGCCAGCATGGGCATTGGGAAGCGACGTACCGTAAGAAGCCTTGTCGACGGAGGGTAGCGCGGATACACGATTCGCCATAAGCGCTATCGAAAAGAACAGTTGAGAGCTCGAGACAGCTCATACTTCGATTCTTCTTTGCGCCTGTGACGAACTCAACAAGCTCTTGTTGTTGTTCTGTTGACAGCGCAGGAGGGCGACCTGTGCGGACGCCTGGGACAGCATCTCGGATCGCTCGTCGAATTTGGCCGATTCCGTAGCCGGTTCTGTCAGTGATCTGAGAGTTTGATAGACCAGCTGTGAACGAGAGAGTTCGAAGCTCGGCCCGTTGGGCTTCAGTCAGGTGCTTGCACGCCATGATTGTGATGAATACAGAGAGAAGGATGACGCGACGCAGGACGCGACGCGTCGTGTTTCTTGGCCCGGTTTACCGAGACTCGTAAATTGTAATCCTTACTAGGTATGTAGGTACCTACTTAGGTATGTAGCTGGAATCAGCGTATGACGGTTCCTGAAGTTGTACGGAGTACGGAGTAGAAGTGGAGCCAATTGACAAATGCTCAAACTTACAACTGAGAACTGTAGGCTTCTCTTTGCTGCTTGGCCTCGACACCACAAGTCCTCTTTCTTCTAACCTAGAAAACACACACGATGGACAAAAAAAAGAGGCTTCTTTGACATGATGATACTCTGTTCGAACTTCGCAAAACTCGCATTACCTATCGATGACATCTACGGAGTATGTCTTTGTCTACAGTACCTAGACTGCTTCGTCTTTGATTTTACGACTTATATTGAGCACAAGCTTCATCCATGTATATCTGCCTTGTTCTTGACCATCTCTATATGATGATTACATATGTTGATAGCCACAGTTGTTGCAATGATGATCGTTGCGCGCATATCACTATGTACTTTGATAGAAATAGAAACATCGAGTAGATCAGGATCAGTAATCAAGGCGCCACCTCTCCGTCTCCATCGCCGAAGCCCCATCTTCCGACCTTCGTAGGTTCTTCATGTCTATTGTCCTCGTTTGTTCCCAGACAGCTCGAGTAGATGGAGCGATCCGTCTCTTTTGCACAAAAGAATGGGCGCAGCCGTCTGGCCACTCTGATGTGCTTTGTATACCCCTATATACCGTGCGACAGTCTCCGTCGTCCGAAGCATGTCAGTTCGCAATCAACACCAACCCAACCGTCTCTAAGTCTAAGCTGCCGGCGGTTCGCCGTTGCCGTGGGGTATGAATCGAATTGGGTAGGTGTAAGGCTCTCCGTCTCCCGCGCCAAATTCTCAATGACACCTAAAATAAGAACGTCGCTTTCGAGTCCGCGAGCACAGAACAGGTCCAGACTACTCCGTAGACAGACCCCGACGCCCGTATAAGGATGTATGTTCAGAGAATCATGCCTTTCCGGAAAGGGTGAAGCGAACTAGACCGCTCTTTCTCTTGTTCTCTACTTGCATTTCTGGGGGCACGGACGGGCAGACCAGTCACCAAACCCGTTTCCGAACTACCGTATCTTTCGGGTTGCAAGCTATCATCTATGCCCCACGGGCATAATAAAGTCATGAATAAAGAGCAGCAGTGAGATGCTTAGGGTGAACAACTGAAAACTCCTATCCGCCCAGGGCCCTCAGACGTTTAGAACATGTGTGCGATGAAATCCGGCCGAGTGATTTGTAGAGCCTGTGATGTCGTCCATTATGCATGTCCACTCTCTCGGCCACGGCCAGCCAGTCTGATAAGGGCCGCCGCGTCTTTCTTCCAACGTTGTACTTTGGCCATGCTTTTAGTAATAGTCTTGTGCTTCTTGAAGGGAACAAGGAAAGAACCAGGCAAATTGTCGCTATAAATAGCAGGGGGGTAAAGCCCGCACATTCGTAATGGTCCATTTCGCATCATTCGCATCCTGGCGGCCATCACATCGATCATCACCTTCGTATGAGGCCGACATCATACATGCAGCCTCGGTAAGATCGTACATGAATTATAAGACATTGAGGTACCTGGTATTTATGAACCGGAACGAAGACTGCCACAGAAGATTCAGAAAATGACCACGAAGGAGACAAGTAGGAACGAGACCCTTTGTACTGTATGTACTTAGGTATCTTTCCCTTCATACGAAATAATGCGTAACGCGCGGGTGAGATTCCTGCCCTCTCCGGCGAAAAAATTACACACATGTGGCCCAAGTCGCCCGAGATGTTGGTCCCATAACCTGTGAAACTTGAAAGCAGCAACATTCCAGCGGCCAGAGCCCAGCACGGCTCCTGATATGTAGCCGAGTCCATGTAGTGCCTTAGCCATGACTGTCAGATTGAATACCTTGCACCCTCCCTTCCACTGGTCATGGATGCCGCCCGCGGGATACTTGATCCTCACAAAGTAGGTAGAGCAAGCAGAGCTCGAAGGCGATCACCCTTAAGTTTTAACACTAGCACTCCGTAAACTGGCATTTGATATGGCCGAATCTTCCTCTCTACCGCTCGCTCCATCTAGATTCTGCAATACTCCCTAACTCTTTTCCGCTTATCACTAGGTAGTCAGCAGTGCAGCACTGACTTCCCATCAAATGGCAAATGTGCCTGCGGACGGGACTTTACCATGGCTGAGGCTGATCCAACAGCCTCATATAATTTGCATACACTGTCTCGAGTCTCGGCCCTCTTGACCAAAACTCATAATGGAGCAGAGCAGAGTGACGAGTCAACACGAGCTAGATACCTGTCAGCGAAGAAAGGCATATCACTCGACAGTATCACGCCAGGCATCATCTGTAGTGCCGCGCAAATATGTAGACCAAGTGCATTATTATTCTGGCAAAACGAACAGAGCAAAACAGACAAAAAACAAGAACAGCATCACGTCACTTCGAGTAAAACATCGCCGAGAAATGAATCCGATGCCCCTTCCCATGCAAAAACAATCCAAACAAAATGACGCGGGAAAAAAAAGGGAAGAACCGGCCCGGCAAGCAAATAGGTCATGTCTCTTGTCTTGTCCTAACCCATTCCTTGCCTGTAACTCGTACAGTGACCTCTTTCACACAAGACGCCGCGAATCTTTCTTCATTCTGCCTTGGGGACATCAGCCGTGCTCATCACGATAGAGAATTGACCTCCGGCAGCAGCACCAATCAGCTTCCTGCCTTTGATGTCTTTGCCTTGCATGGGCTGGACTGTGTTCACGTCATCTTCGTGACGCAGGCCCAGTTGGCCGACGGAGCCGAAGCCAGTGGCGAGGCCAACGCCTTCCTTGGTGATGAAGATGGTGTGGTCTGTTCCGCAAGCCACCGTTTCCACAAGGCCGACTCCGGGAACCTCTGTCGGGCGCAGGCAGATACGCGGCTTGTCGTACTCATCATGTCGTATCAGGGTGTCATCCTCGAGCTGCTCCTTGGAGAATTCAATGCCGAGCTGGCCGCCGTCTAGTCGGCCCCAGACAAAGCATTGGCCTTCAGATGTGACGGCTGCCGAGTGGTGGGAGCCGCCTGCCATCTGGGTGACGCCCTTGCCGCAAAGACCAGGGATCTTCATAGGATGAGGGAGAACGGCTTGGTCGCCGCCAGCTTGCTTGGCGTATCCAGCCTCACCGAAGCTGTTCAGGCCCCATGACCAAACGTCGTCCTTGCGGTCGACAGCAAAGGAGTGGAATTCGCCAGAGGCGATGTATTTGATTGGGCGCGTGCAGACCCGGACCTGGCGAGGAAGCAAGGTCTCGGACTGGAAGCGCCCAAAGGGTTGACGGCCAAGCTGGTTCTGCTCGTACGAGCCCCAACCCCAGATTTGACCAGCTTTGTCGAGAGCAAGAACGTGGTTGGCTCCGCAGGCAATCTGAACAACGTGTTCCAGCGCGGGAACCAAGATGGGCTCCTTCTGGATCTCAACAACCTTGCCATCCTTATCATAGCAAAAACGACGGTCTCCCTTGTTGTCCTAGTTTTCTTCTGTTAGCTACGCATTACAAAAAAGGAGAGAAGAGGGTTCACACGTACTCGGAAAGCTCCCCATCCATACACGTGTCCGCTCGCAGTCAGGACAAAGCTGCAGCTGTCTCCGGCAGCGACTTGGGTGAAGACGGTTCCATCAGGAAAGTGCTTGGAGGGAACTTCGACCGGTGAACATTCGTGAGGATTCAAGTCACCATCTTCCTCTTCGCTGTTATCGCCGTCCATGTCCTTCAAGCCGCCATCCCACGTGGTGTCTCGTCCTAGCGCGCCTTCGTCGTTGACGCCCCAGGTCAAGATCTTGTTATCCGCAGTGAGGACGATGGTGTGCATGCCACCGCAAGCGAGCTGGACAACGTGATGCTTGGTCTTGTCGTTTGGATCAAGGGCCATATTCATTCTTGGGATCGTGGAAGTTGTGCGCGAGGGGCCAAGGCCAAGCTCTCCGCACTCGCCACTGCCGCAGGCAAAGACAGCAAAGGGTTCGGTGGGTGCCTTGTTCAAGACGACGGGCTCTGCTACAGGCTTCGCCTTCGTTTCGTTCTTGGCGGGTGCTTTGGGAACAGCCTTTGCCTTTGGCTTTTCAGCAGGCGCTTCAGCCTTGAGGGCCTTCTTGCGACGAGCGGAAGCATCATCATCCGCTTCGTCAACGGCGGCGCGCTTTCGCTTCGCGGTTACTGGCTTTGTGGCCTGGCTTGCTTTTTTATTGACTTCTGTGAAACCTAGCGTTAGTCTAATTATCCATACGATCCATCTAGGCGGCGGGATCACGTCAAGTCGCGTCTCGACCGACCGTGAGCGTGTTTGTTTACTAACCAGGTTTGGCGGCAGGAGGCTTCTTCGACGCAGCGGCGGCGGCGGCGGAAGTGCTCTTTGCGGACTTGGCCTTGGTGGCCGTAGGAGCAGCAGCAACATTTTCTTTGGCCTTGCGGCTTGTGGCGGTCTTCTTTGGCGGCATGGTGGTGAACAGTTGTGATGAAATGAGCAAAAATCGAAGTTGTGTTTGTTCGGTTGTTGTGCTGTGCTCTGCTCTTTATCGCGTTTCGCGCGATGACAGCTCAGAAAATATTGGCTACCTTACCTCCTACCTTTGCTTTGCTTACGCATTCGTGCGAGCTGTCCAGGGGGTGGCCCGGGCGAGGAATCCCCAGGCAGGAACAAAATCATTGGCTGAGGATGGAGCGCTGGCGTCTATCTGGGCGCGTGGCACGTCGGCCTATCACGTCTCTCCATCAGTCGCTTGCTTGCTTGACGGATGAGTCAACGACAAATGGGACAAAAGACAAGACGCATGTATGTATCTGCAATGCTGCATAGCAATGTTGCAACTTGCAACTCGCAACTTGCAAGTCTTTTTCTGATGAGGCTGGCAGGTACACAACATTCAACACTCCGTACCAGTCATCTTTGCATTTAAGGGCCAAAGCAAAACGAAGCCCACATGCAGTCTGCAGAACTGAGCAGTGAGAAGAGTCAACTTTCGACTCTCGAGAATGGTTGGGATTCGGAAGCCCCACCCTCGCCGGGCCCCGCGCCCGAGCCAGCCAGCCGCATCGTCTCCATCGTGTGTCCCGACTCCCGACTCCCCAGCTTCCCGAATCCCCCAGGACTCCCCACCGGCCAAACCATAGGTAGGTAACTTCTCCGTACATATGTACTGATCAGATCAATCACGACTCACGACTTACCACTGACCAGGCGGGAATTACCATCTTCTTCTCGATGCCAGATGGATGCAAGTTACAACGCTAGTGCGTTCCGGTATGTACAATAGCTGCTTCTTCTAGATTAGCCGCGATCTCACAAGGGCTTATTTCCTGCTCCTATGCCCCATCAACATTGGTCACGCATCTTCGTTACTACGACGAGGCGGTCGTGAATGGAGAAGAAGGGGCATTCACACAAGGTTGGCGGTCGCAAGGGATGCGACATGTTGGATCTTGTCGAACGAAGCCTAATTGGCGATTCTCCATGCCCATGGCGGACACGGGTCCGGACTCCGGAAGAGTGGCTTTTCGATGGCGCATGTTCATAGGTGAAAGCATGGTCAGCTGCCCCAATGGCTATTGATGGCAGGTCTACGGAGTAAGGTATCTATTGCCCCCCTGGGCCCTTGTCCAGATTCCAGGTACGTACATAGGTAGCCATCATGAACAGCAGTTGGTTTGCTCGTCGTCGTTTCTTTGCGTTGCTGCACACATGGGGCAGTGGGGGAAGGCGCACGGCAAGTTGCAACGTCGCGACTTACGGAGTTTCTTTGCCTAGGGCTGGTGGGTTCCGCGATATGTTCTCGGCCGTTCGCGATCCGGCCGATGCGCACCGATTCCACGCAGACTACTGTCAACGAGACAACAAGCACTGAGCGTTACTCTCCTACCATCTCAAATCCTACAAAATCCTTCTATCCCTTCAGTCAAGTTTCTCAATTGCAGTCTTCTTCCCGCTCATAACCTCATAACAATCCGACAATTCGCCAAACCGTCACGACTTTGAGAGACAAGATGGCCTGCTGCTCTGCAAAAGATGACCAGGTCATAGCTCATGCTAAAACCCTCGCCAATGTGCCCTGGTGCGAACAATATGAGAAAATGATCTCCGGCCAGTTGTACGTACTGTCCCCATCCTCAAACCAGTTGAAACTGTCCAGATATCTTCTCTCAACTTTACTCGAGTTCGTCCCTACTCACTCTCACACTCTCCAGGTACGACTGTTCAACTCCAGAACTTGTTGACGGCCGCTTCCGCGCCCGGCGTTTAATGCGCAAATACAACTCACACTTCCCTGACGATGCCACAGCCGCGTCTCTCTGCGCAGATAGGCAAGCCATGCTCGAGCAGATTATGGGCCGTGTCGGCAAAGGCGCCTTCATCGAGCCCCCGCTGAAGGTTGACTACGGTTGCAACATATCCATTGGCCACACATTTTATGCCAACTTTAAGTACAGGCCACTCTAGCCCCCATGGTAATGAGCGAGCACATGATGAGTATGCTGACTTGTGCTCTCTTTGAAGTCTTGTTATCCTGGATTGCAGCTTGGTCAAGATCGGGAACCGAGTCATGTTTGGTCCCTTTGTGTCCATCTTTGCCGCCACGCACGAAACGAGCGTGCAGTCGCGACGAGATGGCCTCGAGTATGCTCGCTCAGTGGAAATTGGAGACGATTGCTGGATCGGAGGCAACACGACCATCATGCCGGGCGTCACAATTGGGAAGGGGTGTACTATTGGGAGTAGCTCAGTGGTGACGAGGTCGATTCCCGACTTCTCTGTGGCGATTGGGTCGCCCGCGAGGGTGATCAAGACTGTGGAGGCAGTGCCTGATCTCGACTGACAGGACAGGCCGGCCGCCGGACAGTACGAGGAAAATACCATAAAAACATGCCGCAAGGGTTCTTGTCTGTCGACAACTAGACAGTCGAACTCGGGTCGAAACAAACATATGTCAAATAGCACATTCATAGCATTCGTTTACGTTTCAAATTCCATGTTTCTTCAACCACAATATCACCCCTGAACTATGAAGCAGATTTCTCGGCACTTGGGCAGGCCTTAATCGGAAGTCAAAGACGGGGTAACGGCTACGGCCAATCAAGTTGGATCGCAATACGTACCCGCTGCCGGTGCCCTGCACTTTCGTGTTGTTTGACAGAGTACGGAGTACGGAGTACACAGGTATGTATGTATGAACCTACTACCGGCATGTACCGGTACGGGGCCACCAGCAGCACAACGGCGAGACGATGGCGCCCTTTGAACGAATGCTGCAGGATATGCAGCATAGCGGTCCTGCAGGCTGCATTGCAACATGTGCCACTAGTAGGACAATACAAGCCCGCACACTGAGAATAAGCGACCTGCCGCACACGGCATGTACCTATCTACGCTACACACGCTAATAAAGCGGTATATATACACAACCTAGGTTGCACTCGGTACACAGTAATAAGGTATGTATGTAGCACAAGCTGGCCAGGGACCTCTAGGTATCCTGTAGGCTGTTCTACCTGGCCTGTATGTATGTTCCTCGTCTACTGAGTCTCGGTCCACATAGGCAAAACCCTAAAAAATAGGTAGAGAAGAAACGGGCTCTCGTACCTTACCTAGGTAGGCAGTTATGCAGCACCAATTGCCGTACGTTCGGTAGTTCATTTCCATTCCGCTTGGGCTGCTTGGCTTCTGCGGGTTGAATGCAATATGGAGCACTAGAAGGACACTGTGACCGCGGCAACTTGACTGGGAATACCTATCAGCTCGCCAAGGGCTATTTCTCGGACCTAAAGCGGAGGAGAGACCCCATGTAATTTTAGTCTCCGACTTGACTTGCGAGTTGCGTTCCTTGCGATCTCGGATCTGCTGTCATCCTTCTCGCGTGTACACCATAGGTAGGTATACATCCAAGACGATTGAGCCATTCCAATGGCGGTCACCAGAGTTAGTCACTTGATGCAATGTTGCTTCGGTCTCGTATACCCCAGGAGGGTGTGACTGATCTCTCCTGCTTTCCTGGTATGTACTCGGTTTTGATATTCTCCGCCATTGATAAGCATTGGAAGAGCCCGTCCGAGTCCAAGTCGGTTGCTTTTTGGTTACGTACACATTGGTGCCAAGGCTCAGCATCTAAAATCGAATCATTCGATGGTTTCTATTCTATCAGCTATCCGCCTGAACCTACCATATGGCCACAAGGCGTAACATAAACAAACGAAGAAACGAACGAACCCATAAATCAGCCTGGACCTAGAATAGCCTCCAAAGCGAGTCTGCTCCCTTGCCGCTCTTGAACCGACTATACCACCTGCAAAGAGGCCACATCAGCAGCATCGCGCCCGCCCAGAAGGCAAAATATCCAAGCAAGTTGTCCACGCCTCTACTATTCCCGGGGTTCATCGGATCCGGCACGCCGGTATCGTGTCCGAATAGGGCCACCACCGCGGCGCCAAGCGTGAATAACACCAGCATGTGCGTGACGTAAAAGAACAGCGCGCTGGTTCCAAAGTCAAGTAGCATGGTCAGGCGTCTCGCCACGCCAGGTGGGATGGCGTAGAAAAAAGCTAGGATGAGCAAGTTGCACGCCATGGTGAATGCCAGGAAGGCCACGTCCGGGGGGTACTTCACAATATAGAAGAAGGACGCCGCAGACGCAAGATACGGATTCTGGCCCTGGGGCTGCGCACGCTGGTCCGGAGTTTGGAGGCAGCCGGTTGAGAGATTACCGAATTGGAGCACGCGGGTGAGCACAAAGAGAATAGCAAACAAGCTTGCTGCGGCGATGTGAGTGAGCACGGTAGCCAATCTAGTCCAGGGTTTGGCGGTGATGATTCTGCCGTAAAGTATGCCGAAGATTGCAAAGGATAGCCAAGCCATGGGGGGGAAGCCACTGAATATACGAGCGTCTGGCTGCATGATGCCCCAGAACCATATACGCAGCAAGGGATTCGTAGGACTCGTGACAGTCGTCTTCGCAGAGGCGGACGTCTCGCACTCTCCACCATCGTCACTGAGCCAGATATTCCAGAAGATTGTGACGGCACCGAGAGCCAGCAACACCGCGTTGTGGATACTCCATGATATATACGCCTCGTAGGAAGTATCCGCCTCGCGCTCCCTCAATAACGGTTGTAATATGCCCTCCTCGTCCGCATCCTCGTCCGCAGATCCGGCCGACGAGCCAAGAACCCAGCGCTTCCGTGCCCATACAAGAGCGCGCGTCAGCAAACCCTCCGTCTTGGCCATGGCTAGCCACAGCAGCCCAGCCAGCAGATAGTCGACCGCCAACGCGAACAGCACTGCGTTCATAAACCACATCTTGCCTTTCGTCACGACGAAGCCAAACACGGCTGTCACGATCGTCAGGACCAGGCATCGCACGGCAAAGTACCTAGCCAGGCGCGCGGGGCCCCAGCCAAGCTTTGTGCGCGATCGGCCTAGGTATACCACGCCCATTCCCAGGAGGAACGTGAAGCCAGGCGCGCAGAGATGCGTGAGAGTCCGCACCACGTAGGCGGTTGTGAAGTTCCATCTCGTGATGACGCGCCCATCGGCTTCCGAGTCCCGCCCTGTGCCGTGCTGCCATGTGTGTAGGGCGAGCGATCCGTGATCGAGGGCCATGATTATCATGAGCAAGCCGCGTGTTAGGTCTGGTGCCAGGACGCGGGCGCCAGCTGGCTTAGCCCCCGCGGCCAGGGCGCCTGTCGTCGTGAAAGGTCTGTTGGTTTCCATGGGAATGCCGTTGCTTGGCCATGATGTCCAAGACACGTTGTGTCGGGTCTGGGGAACGGGTGGTAGAAGTAAGCTGTGTTTCCTTATTAGCGCTGGAGCTTGTGTTCGGTACACCGGTAACTTGTAAGTCCGATGCCCGGTGTTGTGTCCGCGTAGGACCCATTATTACGCACTGCAGTCTGCAGCTTTCAAACGTGACGATCTCTTCCAGTGAGACAACTGTGCCGTGCCTACAGCAAGTTTCGAAAGGTGACAGGCTTCAGCCATTGGTGAGAGGCAATTTCCATCATATGGCGTCAGCTGAACCATGTAGGAACTTGCAGTACTTGCAGTATACATGCTCACAAAGTACAGAGTACGTACTCTGTATCTAGTACATATGTACCTACGGAGTACTCCGGGAAGTAATAAACTCCGCAGCCCAGCTTACAAATTCTCCCTCTTCCACTTTTTCCAACCGCTTTCAAGTTTCAAGGCTGTCGTCATGGACTTGTTCGACGCTGCGCCTCTTCATCAGCCAGATGCATCTTGGCTCGCATGGCGAATGAATCGTCCTCACGGAGTACAAAATCTAACTTTAGTCGTCGCTACATGGTCTATAGCCTCGCAACCCGCGGGCCGCCGCGGCAAGTGAAACTCTGCCGCAGCCTGTAGGCAAGTTGCAATACCTACATATCTAGGTAGGTAGGTAATCAATGACGTGTTCATGTCCTGCTCCCGCGATTGGCTACGCGCCTAGGCTCTAGCACGTCTGGCGAACATTTTACCGTGTTGATGCGTAGGTACATATGTACGCCGTACGTACCTAGGTAGGTATTCCTGTCACTCATCAGATGGTGAGACTCCTGGAGTCCTGTCTGTCCCTTGGCCTGCTGAGCATTGATCAGGCGCCTGGGTTCGGCATCGCGTATTCAACTTCCTCTGCTCCGTACTTGCCGCAATTGATAGGCATCACGCGCCATTCCATTCGCGCCTCCATCTAAATCATGCGCTTTGGATGGTGTGCCCGTCACACGTATGTAGTCTGAGGACTCGGGAGACGTAGCCGTGTCCTCGGTATAGTATGAAGTTATGAACTGCTGTGCCGTTCCGTCTAATGACGTTATGGCGTTGAAACTTGAGACTCAGTCATCAATCCTGGTGCACATCATATGCGGAACTACAATCACAATGCGATCCGACTCATCCGAGTAGGTTCCCTCGTAAGGTTGGTGGCCAATTGGCAATGCGTCATGCGCGTGGTTGCCTTCCATTTCGCATTCTCGCGATAATTAGCCTTATCAGGTACATACAATGTCAAATTTCAATACATACCTCATACTGTAGGCACTTCCTTTGGCTCCATTCCTGGCCGCGGCAACGGCTTCAGCACCGAATCCTGACGCGTGGCAGTGGATTATGCTTTGCAAGAAGTGCCGGACGCGTGAGTGCCGGACGCGTTCGCCGTTGCTCTATGTACCGGCACTACATAGCCCCTGTCGGCTTGGCCAGAAAGTGAGCAAAGGCACATATTGGAAATTGGAACAATGAAAGATGCGCCATTATTTTGTCTACAGACAAGTATCTACCTATATATCTACTCATGGTGATTTTTGGTTCCCGTTGTTTTCATTCCGTTCATCCTTATCTCATCATGACTTAGGTTTATTGCACACGCCGTGATATCTTTCAGGTCCTCCACTGCCAACCTTTTACCACCACGACTACCACGGGGTGAGACAGTGCCGATCACATCGCACGAAGCCTCATGCAAGTATAGTCTAATAAACAACACACCTTCACCGTCCCGTCCCGTCCCAATCAGTTTTCTCTCTCGACTTGCTTTGTCCTACCCTACAGATAAGAGTCAAATTTCTTGACAAGTCGAGAGATGTGACCGAACAAGGCTTGAAGTATCTGGAAATGAAAGCTCATTAAGCCGCATTATCTTACTCGTATAATGCCATGCAGTAGTCTATGCGTTTGTTGTGAAGCACGACTTGCCAAAACACTCATGTTGGTGACCACTGGTTAGGTACGTGATACATCAGGTAGCTAAAGCTCGGGAACAAAACTGAGTGGCAAGTGACAGTTGATACGCACAAAAGTATATAATACCACTTTTCACCAATATTCTCATTAAAGGCGCCTCAGTCACGTGGCTTCGTGGTTTAGTGGTATAATTCTCGCTTAGGGTTACACCCCGAGCACCGCATGCGAGAGGTCCCGGGTTCGATCCCCGGCGAAGCCCCATCTTTTTCTTTTTGGCTTGTTGTTCTGGAAATCTGGAACCGCCTAGGTACGTACATCATTGGGGTCCGCACTTTTTGGACGGTATTGTACCTGGGGTGGGGGATGAGCCGCTGTGGCGCCTGGCGAAGCGGTCCCTCTCGATTAAGCGCCAGGGCGCTAGCCCAGCGAATTAGAGTTTCTGGACAGAACAAAGGCCCCATATAGAATCACGTGGGAGTTGATATGTAGACTGAAGCTCTGTAGGGGGAGTTGGACAAGCGCGGCGGGGAAGACAACAATCTGTGTGAAGTTCACTATCGTGAACTTCCTGGTCGATGACTCCACGTGCAGAACTGCCACACTTCTCGATCCTTCAAGTTCAACTGGCACCCCTTGATATAAGGAAACCCCTTAATATAAGGAACACTCCCTCACCGATTTTACAAAGATTCGTCGTAGGCCATCTTGGGCCCTTAGCCGACCTCGCCCTCATGAATTCAATATTCACCGCCATATTCTCTCCCCGTGGATCGTCGACGGACCGCGACGCTGCGTCCCCCTCGCCGTACCCCAAGTCAACGCCGCTGCCGCCGAAGAGAACGAAGCGGACGTCACCGCCAGGAAATCAAGCAAGACGCTCTATGCTATCTGTTGGTTTGCCCTCCCCTTCTTTAAGAAAATTATCGGTGGGAAGAGCCTCAGAGAGGGTCGGGCAAGCTGCGTGTGCTAATCTACTGATGTATTTACGTTGGTCGCCTGTAGCTGGAGGTATCTAATAATGAACCTATGCCGACCTCGCCCGAGTCCAGAGAGACGAGGCCAACCGTACAAGCACCCGCAAAGTCTCCAGCAAAGCCGCCAGCAAAGAAGGTAGCAAAGAAACCGGCAAAGAAGATAGTCAAGAAGCCGGTGAAGCAGCCAGCAAAGAAGACAGCAAAGCAGCTGGCAGAACAGCTAGAAAAGGCCACCGGCCTTCTTTCTGCGAAGGTGTCGCTCAAACACGATGCCATCATGCAGGAATCAGTCGAGACGCGTGTCGTGAATGAACCGGATACGTCGACGAAAACCCAGCCCAGCGAACCTGCGGTGAAAGTAGAAGCCGGATGCGAGGTCGAACCCGAGGTCGAACTCGAGGCCGAACCCGAGGTCGAACCCGAGGTCGAACCCGTGATCAAGTACGCATTCGATGAGTTCACAGACCATCGATGGGTGGGAGACTCGATGGAGATCCGCGTGGCGTGGCAAGACGGCGACCCGACATGGGAGAGAGAAGCAGTGCTTCATGAGGATGCGCCGGACGCCTTGTTGGCATACTGGAAGAGCCAGGGAGAGCGACCTACGAACCCGAATGATCCCGACCTGTTCAATATATTTGCGGTTCGGAAACACACCAAAGATCGTAAAAGCTTGCTCGTCGAGTGGGTGGGTTACGGCCCGAAAGAAGCCTCGTGGCTGCCTCGCGCGGAGGTTGAGAAGACGGCGCCGGAGCTGGTCGCTCAGTATTGGCGATCAATCAAAAGTGCCAGGCCGAGGCGGCGAAGAAAATGAGGCGTCTAGATACTCATTTCTTGTCTTCTATGCGAAGATCGTGGACATACGACTTTAAGGAATTTGTTATATGAGCAGAGATAACGTCGAAGGTTGGAATTTTGCTGGACTCTTCCACAGTACATTACTAGCTATCGAGCCTTCTGCGCAGGGTGATGCGTTCGCTTGTCTATTGGCAAATGATAGTGGAGTTATATTCAGCAGGGTGTTTCGGTGGCATTGGACCTGCCGAGCTAGGAGATCGGTTGACATGACGAGAGCCGGCGCTGGAAATGATGGATGGTCGCGGAGAAGGTTTTGCGACGTGCTGGCAATCAAACTTCAAGCAGCGGTGTCGACATCGAATTTCTTGAATCCGCGCGAGGTCACACCTTCGACGACTTGTTCCGTCGAAAATCACACCTGCGGCACTGCGCAGGATCAAGATATAACCGGCTCATTTCTTTTATCCGATGTTGAGATGATCATTCGTCAGATGATAAGCAGCATTTGCTTCGGGGTTTTGAAGACGGAAATATCTCAGCGGGAGCTAGGATACACTTTCTACGGAGAGTGGAGTTTTTTTTTAGTACAAGAGTGGCCCATTGCCACGACTAATTTGCCTTGGCGCACTTCACGTGTCACATGAGGCGAGCTTGCCAAAGTCGAGTGCGTTTCATTATCCAGCTACTTGGGACCAGTCTGATTGCGGTAGGTATCTGCTCGTCTGGGTTCGTCTACGAGAACTACGGCGACGCCACTTGAAAGTCTCCCCCTCTCTGTGGGACGTTAATCCGCCACTCGCTAGCTCAAGTTGCTCGAATTTGAGAGCCAGGTGAGCGGAAAAAGGATCCCTTTTTTTTTTGCTACAAAAAAGTACAATTCCGGATGGGCGAAGCATCATGCACTCAGGTCGTGAGGGAGACACGTCACACGGTTGGTAGAACAGGAACGGTACTCACGCACGAGTTGCGCATTTGATCACTCCAGAAACCTCCCATGGGATCAACAATGCTCTGCTCGTTGAGAGCTCTTTGCATTCTGACTCTGAAGCATCCTTCCCGAGATGCCCACGAGATCAAATGGCCAAATAACCGCTGGCAGCCCGATGGCTTTTTTCATACCAGACTCAGGGCAAGCAACTCACCACCTTTGCGTTCTGCACGTCTCATTTCATGAGAAAGACAACGGTCCCATTCTGACGAGAGGGCGTGCTATTGATCCAACTGCGCCTATCAAAAAGCTCGTGGGAGTAGTGTAGCATGAAGACGGCTTGAACTCAAAAGAAGGCCACCAAGGTCCCAGTCCGAGAGGACTATGAAGGAGAGACCGTTCAGATTACCAAAGGTGTTAAAAGGCCTCCTGGCCTATCGATGATCACGGACATCGAGTGATTTTCGCAGCCATGTTAGCGACCTTGATGGCGTTCAATTACATAGCTCGTTGGCTTATCTCTCTTTGTCTTCGCTTGAGCCCAATGCTGTGTGTGAAACAGGTTTGGGTCCTCCCGCTGCTTGGGGGATCAAACTACATAGGAAAAAAACGTGACAGTAGACTCATCGAAAAAGGACGTGACCAGTGGCCACAACTAGCGCGTACATGGCCACTGACAGTGACAACTGTACGTGGCTACTGCTAGCGCGTATGTCAACAATCACTGGATCTTCGGAGACGGAAGGTCGATTTCAGGCACCTGCCCAACAAAGATCTAAAGGCAAGGAGGCTGGAGCGAGAAGCATATGGCCACTGTATGTACGTGCCCTCAACGATCACGTACGTCGCCAACCTACCTCGTGGTATAATAACACCACGCGGTGAGGCTGTCCACTCTATACTTTATCTCTCTTCTAGATAGCTTCCTGAACACGACAGATTGTTTATGACACTTCACCCCACGCGTATACGCAATCCTCGCGGATTTCTTCCAACAAGTCAGGGACATAATCAGTCCACATAGCGTGTGAGAGCCGAGTCAGGTGTGAGTAATTTTGGTTGTACATAAACGTATAACGAATCACGATACATACCTACATACCTAACAGATACATGTTTAAGTTATAACCCATTTGGCGCCCAAAATCTCGATTTCAGATACAGGACCGACGTTGTCATCTTGAACGTTTCACAACATAATCACAATATGCTGCCATCTCTTTGCAATCTCGTATCCGAGGCCATATGTCCCAACGACGAGACAAAAGTGTCAGATCAAGAGCCATTAAGCGAATGCAATTCTGAAAATGGAGACTCGGTGCCGCCTGCATTTCCCCAGTTCGTGCGGCTCCCACCAGAACTGAGGCATCAAATATGGTGTTTCTACTGCCCGGATCTGAGCGCCAAATCGCGTGTGTTGACATTCAAGCTTGAGCCCAGATCGACCGTGCTGGGCCGGCCAGACCAGTGCTCCGTCACGAACCACAGCACATTGGCATACCAGACGAGAACCCTGAGGGCCATGCTCGCCACGCACCGTGAGTCGAGAAGTATCGCGGTGCGCAAGTACCCAGACGAGTTGGCCATGGACGTGGTGGGCAAGTTACCAGATGAATTGATCATGGAAGCGGGCTCTGGAAAGGCGATTGTCAGATTCCGGAAGAAGACGGACGTTATCAGCTTGATAGACTTCGAAATGGATAGGAACTACTTCCTACCAGACTTCTCGAATCAAATTGAGAACCTCGCTGTTAAACCCATACGTGACGTCACCACCCAAGACTTTGTTTGGAACAACGACGCTGTCGTGGAGGCGGTTCCCGCGATCAAGGCCATGTTTCCCAATCTTCAGAGACTGCTAAGCCACTGTCCGGCGGTGTTCGGTCCCAGGGTTATTATGGACTGGTGCATGACGGATCAGGTACATGCGAGTGTGGTGGAGGTGGATCAGCCAAGGAATAGGCTGGGAGAGGATACGAAGATATTGTTTTGTTGGCCTGACCCAGATGCGCATCCAAGCTACACCCTGTCTACGGCCCCCAGACTGTGCTCGTTCGAGAAAATGCTTGAATTTGGCGTAGAGATCTGGCCGATAGTGGAGTATATTGTGCATGAATCGAAGAAGACCGTATCGTACATGACGAATGGGTTCTATCCTATTTGAATGTGAGGATGACGGGTAGAGGAATTGATTGAAGGAGCAACTGTTGGAACTAGAACTGGGGCGATCCAGGAGATATGCAATCGGATGAGGTTCAGGTGCGCTAGGTACATACTGATCACAAACTCGAAATACCCTTAGCTCTAGAGATTGTAGTCGATGGCGCTGCCGCATGTCTTGCATCCATAATAATGGCCTCATCAATACAAAGGTGAAAGTCACAGCATGGTGGTTTGCGTTTGTTTTGCGGCGGAGAGCTATGCATTACCTTAGGTAGGTAAGGTACAGTACCTGTGCATTGACGCGTCGCCAAAATCGCGTCGCGCAAGCAAACGAGTGGGCCGTACACTTCTCACGTGTCAATTCGAACTTTCCGCAACAAAATCACATAGGCACGGCATCTCGCAATCTGGCAGCAAAGCTATGTACATATCTCGATGAGCCCATGTTGACTGATAACACGAGTAACACCGGTTATGATGCAAAGATCAAACCCCGACACCACCATTGTCTGATCGACGACATGGCTGAAAAGCCGGGCGAAGAGTTCTCAAGATCTCGAAATGGAGACACAGCGCCGGGTGCATTTCCCCAGTTCATGCAGCTTCCACCAGAACTGAGGCGCCAGATTTGGCAATTCTACTGCTCCGATCTGAGCGTCAAAGCGCGTGTTTTGCCATTCTTAGAATTTCCCAGTTTGAAGGTTATGGATTATAAAAACACCTATTCTCTTCCGGACAGGGGCGCCTTGGCAGAGCAGACAAGAACCTTGAGGACGGTGCTATCCACGCACCATGAATCGAGGAGCATCGCGGTGCGCAAGTACCCAGATGAGTTGTTTATGGAAACAGCCGCTGGAGCTTCAATTATTAGGTTCCGGAAGGAGACGGACGTCATATTCGTGTCGGAATTAGCGACGGAGAAGGACTACTCCATTCTAGACTTTGGAAGCGAAGTAGAGAACCTCGCTGTCGGTGTCGTGGACGACTACAGCGAGGAACGGTATTTTCAAGATGACACGCTTCTGCAGGTAGTACCCGGGATCAAAAACTTGTTCCCCAATCTGAAGAGGCTCTTCAGCCGCCGGCCGGCACCGGCCAAGCACAAAGACATGGAGGAGTGGTGCTTGACGGAACATGTACACTCGTACATGATGGAATCGCATTATAAGACTACTCTGTTCTATTGGCCTGACCTAGACTCGCACGTAGACTTCGCCAGGTCTTCAGTGCCGAAACTATGTTCGCTCGAGGAAATGGAGGAGGCGGGCGTGGAACTTTGGCCAATGGTGGAGTTTGAGTCGTGGAAGCCCATGAAAATGTAAGATATGATGAGGTGGCTGTATTAGAATCCCTATTCTCCAGCTAATGATGAAGACAGACCAGACGGCCCAGAGTTTGAGGATGATAGCGACAGTACCGGTATCTACTCGTATGACGACAGCACCGCCGATGACATCGAGTTGGATGATGACAGTAACGCCGACGGCATCGACTCGGAGGATGACAGCATCGCCGACGGCACCGACTCGGACGATGACAGCATCGCCAACGGCACCGACTCGGACGATGACAGGATCGCCGACAGCACCGGCTCACATGATGACAGCATCGCCAACGGCACCGACTCGGACGATGACAGGATCGCCGACAGCACCGGCTCACATGATGACAGGATCGCCGACGGTACCGACTCGGACGATGACAGGATCGCCGACAGCACCGGCTCACATGATGACAGCATCGCCAACGGCACCGACTCGGACGATGACAGAAACGCCGACAGCACCGGCTCACATGATGACAGAATTGCCGACAGCACCAGCTCACATGATGACAACGACGCAGACGTCACTGACTCGCATGATGACAGCACAGACGGAACCGACTCGCATGATGATAGCAACGCCGAAGGCATCGACTCGGATGATGACAGCAGTGCCGACGGCATCGACTCGGACGATGACAGCAGCGCCGACAGCAGCGACTCGGATGACTATTGAAGCGAGTGGATGATGATCGACCAGTGAGCTCTCTGTTGGGTAATCGGACGCTTTTCGTGCCTGAGATCGGAAGACGTTCAAGAGTCTGACTTCGAGCCTCATTCGAGGCCACACACACGAAAAGCTATTGTCATGGATGCTGACGTGGAGGAGCATGATGATGAGATGAGCCGTTATGACGACGGCGATAGATGGTAAAAAACCGCGCCGGCTCATGTCGCCCGATACTCGGTTTCGATGACAAGGAAGAAGAAGAATAGGAGGGAGACGCAGAGTCCGGACCTTCTACCAGACCCAGTAGTATCGACGCGACGAGCACGAACCTTTCGCTGAAACTTTTCACCTTAAGTCACGATGATAGTAACATGGATGGCGAAAACGATGAAGAGAGTATACGACGGATTCTATGTCTTTTGGAATACACCCAGAATAGAGGGATGACGAGAATGAGCACGGCTTCTCATGAACCTTCGCATGTGTCACGGTCTGTACAGTGCCGTCTGTGCAGCTGTGACAATGCACTATATAACCTTGATCAAGCTGCAGACGTGCAACTTGGTCACTTGACCTTTTGGGCGGAAAGGGTGGTTATGTGTTTCTCACAGCATGGACTGATCGACAACGGCGTGTAAGTCTCAAAGCGAGGATTCCACTGCCCAGTGCGAGCACAAGCTATTAAGACACGGCAAGGCTAAGGACGATGGCCATGACCATGAAATTGAAGGTGAAGATGAGCGTAGGGAAGAGATTCATCAGTTCCAAGCCCCCTAATACAGACCCCTTGTCACAGTCGCACCATAGCATGACTTCACTGACGGGACCGTGAAAGAACTCACATTCGCGTCAATGCTATCACGTTTCAGCAGTGAGAGCGACTTTGAAGCCATTGGGTACCTAAAGCAGGGTTGTAGGCCTGAGGACTCAGGAGGCCGTTCCGTTTGCTACATGTGTCACGTTTTGCTCTGGGCACTGCACGGTTACACCCCCGCCGCAAAATAACGCAAACAGCCTTATCATGAACTTCATTTATACGACATTCCTCGCCACATACATCATCATTCTCCTTAAACAACGTGATCACTATTCATGGCGCGTGTTCGTTCTTGTACTACGGCTCTACAAGGTACTCTATTTCCAAGGGGAGAGCTAGCGATATATATACGCTGTGTCGGCTACTCTGTCCGGCTCTGGTCGTTGCACTGCACGGTCTGCACCTATATATCCCCCACTAAGCTGAGTCTATCAGCTCAGTAGTGTTCTGACCTTGTGGTCGGGTTTGCAAATCCCGAATTGAATCATGAGATGACAACTCCGATGCGCTGGCCGCGCTTTTGAAACTGTCTACTCTGCTGCGCTAGCAACTCTGATGAGTTGGTCCTCCGAAGTGGCGTACGGCAATTCACTGCTCGGGCCATATGGCCGTTTGTGTTAGGTATTTTTGGGGCGGGGGGTTGTGTATATAATTGCGCAGGTGCTCACACTGCGAGCAAGAGGTGAGTCAGTGACAAACACTTGGCCGTACATTTCTCACGAGGCATTTCGAACTTTCCGCAACAAAATCACATACGGACGACGACTCGCAATATCTCAGCGAAGACATGTGTTCTGACGAGCCCATATCGACCGACGACATGAGTTACAACAGTTATGACGCAGAAAGCAACCCCGAAAATTACCTTCCGGCAGAGAGTCCGGACACATCTTGGATTATAAACAAAGGCTGTTACAAAGCGTCGGCTGCATTTCCCCAGTTCATGCGGTTTCCACCAGAACTGAGGAATCAAATTTGGCACTTCTACTGCCCCGATCTGAGCGTCAAAGCGCGTGTTTTGCCATTCCTAGGAAATCCCACTTCAAAAGTTGTGGATTATAATACCGTCCGTGCTATTACGGATAACGAAATCTTGGCAGAGCAGACAGAAAGATTGAGGGCGGTGCTATCCACGCACCGTGAATCGAGGAGCATCGCGGTGCGCAAGTACCCAGATGAGTTGTTGATGGAAACAGCCGCTGGAGCTTCAATTATCAGGTTCCGGAAGGAGACGGACGTCATTTTTCTGTCGGTAGTAAGGACGGGGGAGGACTACTCCATTTCAGAGTTTGGAATCGAAATAGAGAACCTCGCTGTCGATTTCCTGACAGACTACAGCGGGGAACGATATCATGGACGATTTTATGGAGATAGACAGCTTCTGCAAGTAGTAACCGAGATAAAAAGCTTGTTCCCCAATCTGAAGAGGCTCTTCAGCAGCCGGCTGCCAATGGCACCGAAGCACAAAGACATGGACGAGTGGTGCGTCACGGAACATGTACACTCGTACATGGTAGAATCGCATCAGCGTCATCAGACTACAACGTTCTATTGGCCTGACCTAGACTCGCACGCAGACTTCGCCAGGTCTTCAGTGCCAAAACTATGTTCGCTCGAGGAAATGCACGAGGCAGGCGTGGAATTCTGGCCGATGGTGGAGTTTAAGACGTGGAATCTCATAGACTCATGTATTCAAAAATGTAAGATATGATGAGGCGGCTGTACTGGAATCCCTATTTCACAACTAATGATGGAGACAGACATAACCAACCAGTCTACCAGGCACTGAGCTCCGCCCCCAGCTCCGCCCCCAGCAACGCCGACAGCAACGCCGACAGCAGCAACTTTATTATCGCTCCCTATTATGACAGCAGCGGCAACAGCACCGACTCGGATAAGTGGAATCGACTCAATCAGTGGATCGACCAGTGAGCTGTCTGTTGGGTAATCGGACACTTTTCGTGCCCGAGATTGCAAGACGTTCAAGTTTCGACCGAACGCGACGTCGAGCCTTATTCGAGGCCGCACACACGAAAGGCCGTTGTCATGGATACTGACGAGGAGGATGAGGATGTCAGGATGATGAGATGGGCCATGATGAGAACGGCGATAGATTGTAGAACACTCGTGCCGGACTGTGTCGCCTGATACTCGGTTTAGATGACCAGGAAGAAGAGGAGGGGGAGGCGGACCTCCTACCAGACCAAGTATGTAGTATTAAAACGACGAGCGCGGAACTTTTCGCGGAAATCATCCACTTCTAGCCATGACGATAGTGACAATGATGGTGAAAATGATTGAGAGAGTATACGACGGAGTCTATATCCTCTGGAATATACCCAGAACAGAGGGATGACAAGAACGAGCACGAAGTCTCACGAACCCCGCGTGGACAGATCGACAATGGCGTGTAAGTCTCAAAGCGAGGATTCCACCGTCCATTGCGAGCAAAAGCCATAGACACGGCGGAGATGATGATAATGTCAGGCAAGGTCAAAGACGATGGCCATGACCATGCAATTGAAGGTGAAATGAGCGTCGGGAAGAGCTGCGCGACACAGGGCTGGAGAGGCGGCGGAAGATGAAGACGACGAGAAAAAGGACGAGAAAAAGAACAAGAGGTGGTGATGCACCCTGAGCAATGCCAACAATTCATGAACTGCCGAATGTTTATACCTAGCACTACAACACCTTGTCCCGGCCAACACATCTAGAGTCCAATCCAACGATGCCTTCAGCCAGGATCTGAGCTAGCTAATCTCTGAGTCGTAAGGCATCCTGTGATTCGTACCGTGGTGACACAAAAAAGAAAAGGTAAAAGGAACAGAGAGGCGGAGATTCCTGTAACATCTCGGGGTTCACGGGAGGAAGAGGATGTTACATATGCAATAGATGGAGTCATGGCAACAAGAACGAACACGCGCCATGAATAGTGATCACGTTTTATGAGGAGAATGATGAAGAATGTCGTGTCTGAGACGTATGAATGAAGTTCATGACAAGGCGGTTTGCGTTATTTTGCGCCAGATTCTTACACATCAAGTCTAGGCTGAGAGAGCTCCCGCACTCCAAGCCCGCAACACCTGAGACCTACCCCTTAGAATTCATACACACAGATATCGCCGGTCCACTCCCGGTGTCTGGACATGGAGGAGCTCGCTATTGAGCAACATTCGTGGATGACTTTACTGGCTGGACACAAATCACACCCTCCCTTGAGACAGAAATAGCTATCAGCGACGCTGTCATCGGATCCGGCTTGACCAGGCTGGCGAGAATACGTCGTCGGAATTCACTGCCTCCTGCCTGCCGAAGTTCGGGCATTGATCTGGAGTACACAGCGACTGACCAGCAACAGCAAAATGGCGTGGCAGAAGTTACGAATCGCATCGTCCTTGAAAGGACACATGCAATCCTTGACGCTTCAGGACTTCCCCGCACCTATTGGCCCTTTATCGCTGAGTCAGTGGCTTATCCCAAGAACAGAAGCCCCCACAGCCGACATGATAAGACTTCCTATGAAGGTTGGGGAGATAAACCTGATCTCGCGCACATTCGAACGCTCGGTTGCAAGTGCTATGCAAAGAATACTGGCCAGCGGGAGAAATTGAGCGAAGGCATCTACCTGTTGCCTTCTCGGATATCGAGGAAGTCGCATATATCTCCTTCTTAGAGAAGACAATGTGGTTATCAAGTCATCAGATGTCATTTTTGACGAGCAACACTGCAATTCTAAGGAGTGCGGCCCCGTTGAGCCCTCCCTGAGGCTCCACGTCCGCCAAAAGACCTCTTGATATTGTTCCCTCACACCCTGCTAAAAGAGTACTCACGCCGACACATCCGGCCTTTTCTCCCGCGTCTGAGCCTGGGGGAGAAATTGACGTCTCATCCGCGGTCCAGTCATTGCCTTTCGTCCGCCAATCCCTGCTGCCTTGCAGCCTCCGTCCAAGGGAGAAATCGACGTTGGACCCGATGATTCCTTCCATGACATGCCGTCTCAAGACCCTTTTCGCGGTCTTGAGCTCTATTATGCTAGTCTCCGATGCCAATGTCATCGAACCCAAATCCTTGAAACAAGCAAAGAAAGACAAAGCTTCTTGAGATCGATGGTGCGGAGCAATGAAGATGGAATACAACTCACTCTACACCAATAAGACCTGGACGCTAGTACCTCGACCGACACATCGAAGAGTCCTGGGCGCCAAGTGGGTGTACAAAATCAAAGTCTGGTGAGATTGTACGATACAAAGCGCGCTGGGTTGTACGTGATTTCGAGCAAGAAGAGGGCGTGAACTTCCAGGAGACGTTTGCTTCGGTAGTCAAGCCAATGAGCTACAAAGCGATATTCGCAATGCCAATTTGCCGCTGCATTGGACTTGGAATTACACCAGATGGATGTCAAACCCGCGTTTCTTTATGGATTGATCAAGAAAAAGAGCGGTAGCGTTGTCCGGCCCATGCCTTGCCTTGCCTTGAATGAATGAAAATAGGAACGATGAGGACAGTTAAAAGCAACCAAAGTGTTTGCGAGAAAGGTAATTGGTAGAAGCAAACAACGAAACAAAGTGTGACAGTAAGTAATGTTAATATGTTTAGTTCTTGCATGGTGCTGGGGGTTCTTAGCCAGTGCAATAGTGCCCTGGTTATCAACAAATCAGGCCATACAGCGCCTTATTTAGCAGATCAAGTCCCCCTGGCTGCTCGACATATACCAGGTCGTTGATCAATCCATGAAGAAAAGCGGGTTTGACGTCCATCTGGTGTAATTCCAAGTCCAATGCAGTGACGATTGCGAACATTACCTTGTAACTCATTGGCTTGACTACCGAAGCAAATGTCTCCTGGACTTGAAAGCCCCTTTCTTGCTCGAAACCACGTACGACCCAGCGCGCTTTGTAACGTACAACTTCACCATGCGGGCCACGCTTGAGTTTGTACACCCACTTGGCGCATAGGGCTTTTCGGTCTTCGGGTCTAGGTGTCCACGTCTTATTGGCCTGGAGTGAGTTGTACTCCTTCGTCATGGCGCTGTAGCATCGAGCCCAGGAAGTTTTGTCTTTCTGTGCTTGTCTTAAGGATTTGGGCTCGATGATATTGGCGTCGGAATCTAGCAAATGAGATGGCAGGTCATGGAGAGAATCATCTGGTCCAACGTCGATTTCTCCCCTGGACATAGGCTGCGAAGCAGCAGGGATTGGCGGTCGTGAAGGCAATGACTGGACCGCGGATGAGATGTCAATTTCTCCCCCAGGCTGAGACGCGGAAGGGATGGCCGGACATGACGGCGCGAGTAACCTTTTAGTAGGGTGTGAGGGCCCAATATCAGCTGAGATTGGCGGACTCGTGAACGTGGCATCCTCGAGTTGGAACCAGTATAGGCCATAGCTTTCCTTGGCATAAATCAGGCCTGACGCGGTGGCTAAGACGAAGCTGTCGTCGGCGAAATGTACCTTAGTGCCGTTGGCCCTGAGCTGCGAGTGTGACACCAAGTTGTAGGTGGAATTGAGATCGATTGTTGTCTTGTAAGGCCAGAGAAGGATTGAAACTGTGAAGATATGTCTTCGGCCTGACAAGGTAGTCGGGGATAGCTCCGTCATATAAATAGATGGCTTGGATATTAGACGAAGTTGCCAAGTTGCCAGATGACTGTGATATCCGGAACGAGGACTAATAGTTTCGTCATAGACACAACTTCTGACATGCCCACGCAAGGACAGAAGTGCCAAATTACCAGCTGACTGTGATGTCCGGGATGAAAACTATGAAAACAAGTAGTTTGGTTCCGGACATAAACTCTAACATGCCCATGCAAGGACAGAGGTGCCAAGTGTAACGCACGCGAGGGCATTCGAGACCATTCCGCGTTCGAATTTTCTGACTTCCACTATTGCTTGGACTGTATGAGTAGTCATGGGGCTAGCGAGTTGCAATTGCAGGCAAGGATGGCGGAGTGGTTGGGGCGTTGGCCGATTGCGGCCTGCGCCCAACCATCCCAAAAAATTCGAGGCGTTGGCTATTATGACCAACACTTGAACCATCCGGAAGCTCCAAGTTGCTCAATTAAGGTTCAACCCTAAGAACTTCTCGATGACGATGCTGATTAAAGCCCGCCATAATTCCTGTCAAGGTGAGGAAGCGTTAGCGTAGGCAAGAGATGGCTTAACAAAGGGACCGAGGGAACAGAGGCACTAGGCCGCTTTCAGCCACTGAACCATCCAGCCACTTTTGGTCCTGCAACCATCCCGCAACTATCCCGCAACCGTTCGAAACTTCTTCGAGTGTTTCTCCTTATTCCAAAGCATCATTCACAAGAGGATTCGTTGACGATGATAAAGAATATGGATGAAAATCGGGCTAGTCTTCACGCAGTGGTGAATTGCGCAAGTTTGGGGTGTACATATAAGGTAGGAGGAGGAAACTTAGCTTATTCAGCCCAAAAGCGTCCGGGCTCATAACCTGTTTGCATGTGAGGATCAAAGGTGAAGAAGTTGATTGAAAATAGGAGCAACTATAGGAACTTGAATTGGGGAATCCGGGACACATATGTAGGTGACCGGGTGGCTGAGGATCATGTCATAGATCACTTGATACAGCCACTATAGCCAGATTCTAACACTCACGAGTCACAACTGCGGCCAAGAAGTGAGTCAGTGGCACCCACTTATGTATATTTCTCAAGAGGCATTTCGAAATTTCCGCCACAAAAAAATGCAGTGACGCGAAGCTGTGCCAGTGCGCGCCAAAAATAGGCAAAACTGAACTATGTACTATTCTCCGGGTCGTCTCGCATAGCATTGTCAGGACCCGGACGGCAGTGCGGGATGGCCTCACTTTGCTTGCTTCGTGGTTTTTCGTGGTGCATGTCACGTGCAGATTTTTTTCTCTCCGGTTTTTTTTGGATGCTGACCAATGGGCAGCAAAGAAGTCAGGAAGACTCCATACATAGGTCCTTAAACTGATAAAGAGGCAAACACGAATTGTGCGCGTCCGCTACGCGTCGCTGCACGATTTCTTCAGTTTTGCCTAATCAAATAGAAACGACATCTCGCAAGATCGCAGCGAAGCTGTGTATTCTGACGAGCCCATGTCGACCGACGACATGAGCAACATAAACACCAGTGACGACGCAAAAATCGAAATCGGAAACCACCTTTGTCTGATCGACGACGTGGCTGAAAAGCCTGGCGAAGAGTCCTCAAGATCTCGGAATGGAGACACAGCGCCGGGTGCATTTCCCCAGTTCATGCGGCTTCCACCAGAACTGAGGCGCCAGATTTGGCATTCCTACTGCCCCGATCTGAGCGCCAAAGCTCGTGTTTTGCCATTCATGGAATTTCCCAGCTCAAGCACGGTGGATACGCAATCTGACTATTCTGAGTCTTCTCTCCAGCTCCTGGCTTACGGGGACTTGGCAGAGCAGACAAAAGAATTGAGGGCGGTGCTATCGACGCACAGTGAGTCGAGGAGCATCGCGGTGCGCAAATATCCAGAGGAGTTAGTCTTAAACAAGTTGGATTCGGACTCTGGAGCTGGGATTTTCAGGTTCCGAAAGGAGACGGACGTCATGTTCCTGTCGAAAGTAGTGATGTGGGAGGACGACTCCATTTCAGAATTTGCAATCGAAATAGAGAACCTCGCTGTCGGTGGCGTGGTAGACTACAGCACGGAACGATTTCAAGATGAAACACTTCTGCAGGCAGTACCCGAGATAAAAAGCTTGTTCCCCAATTTGAAGAGGCTCTACAGCCCCCGGCAGGCAGTGCAGGCACCGACCGAGCGCAAGGACATAGAGAAGTGGTGCGTGGCGGAACATGTACACTCGTACATGATAGATTCGGATGATCAGACTACCATGTTTTATTGGCCTGACCTAGACGCGCACGCAGACTTCGCCAGGTCTTCAGTGCCGAAACTATGTTCGCTCGAGGAAATGAAGGAGGCAGGCGTGGAACTTTGGCCGATGGTGGAGGTTAGGTCGTGGAAGCCCATGCTAACGTAAGATGTGATGAGGCGGCTGCATTGGAATCCCTATTTCACGACTAATGATGGAGACAGACTAGACGGCCCAGAATTCGAGGATGATAGCAGCAGCACCGACAGCAGCGACTCGGATGATGAGTCTGATGACAGCAACGCCGACGGCACCGACTCGCATGATGAGAGCAGCGTCGACAGCAGCGACTCGGAAGATGACAGCGAGGCCGACAGCAGCGACTCGGATGAGTATTGAAGCGAGTGGATCGACCAGTTGAGCTGTCTGTTGGGTAATCGGACACTTTTCGTGCCCGAGATTGCAAGACGTTCAAGTTTCTACCGAACTTGACGTAGAGCCTTATTCGAGGCCGCATACACGAAAGGCCATTGTCGTGGATACTGACAAGAATTGATGACGATGATGAGAACGGCGATAGATTGTTGAACAAACGCGCCGGCTCATGTCGCCCGATACTCGGTTTCGATGACAAGGAAGAAGAAGAATAGGAGGGAGACGCGGAGTCCGGACCTACTACCAGACCAAGTAGTATCGACGCGACGAGCACGAACCTTTCGCTGAAACTTTACACCTCAAGTCACGATGATAGTTAACATGGATGGCGAAAACGATGAAGAGAGTATACAGCGGATTTTATGTCCTTTGGAATACACTCAGAACAGAGGGATGATGAGAATGAGCACGACTTCTCACAAACCCCGCGTGGACAAATCGATAACGGCGTGAAAGTCTCAAAGCGAGGATTCCACCGTCCAGTGCGAGCAAAAGCCATTAAGACACGGCGGAGATGATGATGAGGGCAGGCAAGGCTAAGGACGATGGCCATGAGCATGAAATTGAAGGTTAAGATGAGCATAGGGAAGAGCTGCTTGACACGAGGGCTGGTCCCTAGAGAGGTGACGAAAGAGGACGAGAACGAAGTGGTGAGGATGTATTCTGAGCAATGTCAACAATTCATGACCTGCTGTCAGGCTGCTGAATGTTTATACCCAGCATGCTACAACACCTTATCCCGGCCAATACCTCCAATCCAACCATATTGCCTTTAGCCGCCTCCAGCCCAGATCCGAGCTAGCTATTCTGTCAGTCCCTAGCTACTCTGTGAGTTGGAAGGTATCCTGTGAGTCGTACCATGGTGACACAAAAGAGAAGGATAAAAGTAACATAGAGAGGATTCCTGTATAACATCTCGAGGCTCACAGGAGGAAGAGGACGTTCCAAAATCTTTGGTCAAATTGCAATCGATGAGTTCATGTGTGATCTTCCTCTGAGTTCAAGAGGGGAGCCAGCGAGATACATATACACTTTGAAGTTTGACCACTGACGGCTACTCTGCACAGCTCTGGTCGTTGCACTATATCCCCCACTAAGTTGTGTTTCTAAGTGTTCTGACTCGTTGGTAGGGTCATGAGGGAATCCGTTCCATATCCAATGTCCTCCTGTCTGTCCCCGGCAATGCCTGCATATCCCGAATACATGATGAATCATGAGATGACAACTCCGATGCGCTGGCGATGCGCTGGCCGCGCTTTATGACCTTTCTACTCCGATGAGCTAGCAACTCTGATGAGTTGTCCTCCGAGTGGCGTACGCCAACTCACTGCTCAGGGCGGAATGTCTCTTTGCGTTAGGTATTTTTGGGGGTGAGGGTCGTATATAATCGTGCAGGTGCTCACACTGCGAGCAAGATGTTAGGCACAGTTGGCCGTGCATTTCTCACGGGGTAATTTCGAACTTTCCTGCAACAAAATCACATAGGAACGACATCTCGCAATATCGCAGCGAAGCCATGTGTTCTTATGAGCCCAAGTCGACCGACGACATGAGTGACATCAATTATGACGCAGACAGTAACCCCGGAAATCACCTTTGTCTGATCGACGACGTGGCTAAAAAGCCGTGCGGAGAGTCCTCAAGATTTCAGGATGGAGATACAGCGCCGGATACATTTCCCCAGTTCATGCGGTTTCCACCAGAATTGAGGCTTCAAATTTGGCAACTCCACTGCCCCGATCTGAGCGCCAAAGCTCGTGTTTTGCCATTCATGAAACTTCCCATATCAAGCACGGTGCATACGCAAATCGACTGTGAGTGTTGTCTCCCGGATTACGAGGCCTTGGCAGAGCAGACAAAAGACTTGAGGGCGGTGCTATCCACGCACAGTGAATCGAGGAGCATCGCGTTGCGCAAATATCCAGATGAGTTAGTCATGGATTTGGCCCCTGGAGCTGCGATTTTCAGGTTCCGGAAGGAGACGGACGTCATATTTCTGTCGGATGTAGTGATTGGGAAGGACTACCCCATTTCAAAGTTTGCAAGCGAAATAGAGAACCTCGCTGTCGGTGACGTGGTAGACTGCAGCAAGAGACGATATTTTCGAGACGGAACGCTTTTGCAGGTAGTGCCCGGGATAAAAAGCTTGTTCCCCAATTTGAAGAGGCTCTACAGCCCCCGACAGGCACCGACCGAGCACAACGACATAGAGAAGTGGTGGCTGGTGGAACATGTACACTCGTACATGATAGATTCGGATGATCAGACTACCATGTTTTATTGGCCTGACCTAGACGCGCACGCAGACTTCGCCAGGTCTTCAGTGCCAAAACTATGTTCGCTCGAGGAAATGAAGGAGGCAGGCGTGGAACTTTGGCCGATGGTGGAGTTTGAGTCGTGGAAGCCCAAGGAAATGTAAGATATAACTAGGCGGCTGTATTGGAATCCCTATTTCACGACTAATGATGGAAACAGACCAGACGGCCCAGAACTCGAGGATGATAGCAGCAGCAACGCCAGCAGCGACTCGGATGAGTATTGAAGCGAGTGGAATTACCAGTTGAGCTGTCTGTTGGGTAATCGGACGCTTCCGTGCCAGAGATCGGAAGACATTCCAGCCTCGATCGAACTTGACGTCGAGCCTTATTTGAGGCCGCACACACAAAAGGCCATTGTCGTGGATACTGTCAAGGATGATGATGATGAGATGGGCCATGATAAGAACGGCGATAGATCGTAGAATAGTCGCGCCGGACTGTGTCGCCCGATACTCGGTTTTGATGACAAGGAAGAAGAGGAGGGAACGGCGGACCTTCTACCAAACCAAGTAGTATCGACACGACGAGCGCAGAACCTTTCGCGGAAATCATCCATTTCTAGTCACGACGATAGTGACAACGATGGCGAAAACGATTAAGAGACTGTACGACGGAGTCTATGTCCTTTGGAGTACACTCGCAACAGAGGGATGATGAGCATGAGCACGGCTTCTCACGAGCCCCGCGTAAACAGATCGATAACGGCTTGCAAGTCTCAAAGCGAGGATTCCACTGCCTAGTGCGAGAAAAAGCCATTAAGACACGGCGGAGATGATGATGAGAGTAGGCAAGGCTAAGGACGATGGCCATGACCATGAAATTGAAGGTGAAGATGAGCGAAGGGAAGAGCCGTAAGACATGAGGACTGGAGAGTCGGCGGAAGATGAAGGGGACGAGGAAGAGGACGATAACGAGAACAAGCGGTGGAGATGCATCCTGAGCAATGCCTACAGTTCATGAACTGCCGAATGTTTACACCCAGCACTACAACACCCTATCCCGGCCAACACCTCCAATCCAACCATATGCCTTTAGCCGCCTCCAGCCCAGATTTGAGCTAGCTATTCTGTGAGTCCCAAGCTACTATGAGAGCCGGAAGGTATCCTGTGAGTCGTATCATGGTGACATAGAAGGGAAAAGGTAAAAGTAACACAGAGGATATTCCTGTATAACATGATAACATCCCGGGGCTCACAGGAGGAAGAGGACGTTTCCAAATCTTTGGTCGAATTGCAATCAATGGGTTCATGGTAAGACGAGCGATACGTGCACTGTGGCACCTTTCGGATTAGTATCATTAGTTTGTATTCCCTTCCTTTCTTCTCGTGATGGTACATAGGTAGTTGTCTCAACACGACTATAACTATGCAAGGAACTCTAGAGTCCAAGAGGAGAGCCAGCGATTATATATACACCTTGACCACTGACGGCTACTCTGCACAGGTGACAGCTCTGTTTGTTGCACTATATCCCCCACTAAGCTGTGTTCCTAAATGTTCTGACTCGTTGGTCGGGTCGGGAGGGATATCCGATCTATACCCAATGTCCTGCTGTCTGTCCCCGTCAATGCCTGCATATCCCGAATACATGATGGATCATGAGATGACAACTCCGATGCGCTGGCGATGCGCTGGCCGCGCTTATGACCTTTCTACTCCGATGAGCTAGCAACTCTGATGAGTTGTCCTCCGAGTGGCGTACGCCAACTCACTGCTCAGGGCGGAATGTCTCCAGGGCGGGTATGTTAGATTTTTTTGGGGGCGGAAGGGTCGTGCATATAATCGTGCAGGTGCTCACACTGCGAGCATGAAGTGACATACAGTTGGCCATACATTTCTCAAGGGTCATTTCGAACTTTCCGCAACAAAATCACATAGGAACGACATCTCGCAATATCGCATCGAAGCCATGTGTTCTTATGAGCCCATGTCGATCGACGACATGAGTGACATCAGTTATGACGCAGACAGTAACCCCGGAAATCACCTTTGTCTGATCGACGACGTGGCTGAAAAGCCGTGCGGAGAGTCCTCAAGATTTCAGGATGGAGATACAGCGCCGGATACATTTCCCCAATTCATGCGGTTTCCACCAGAATTGAGGCTTCAAATTTGGCAACTCCACTGCCCCGATCTGAGCGCCAAAGCTCGTGTTTTGCCATTCACGATGGATACGCAAATCGACTGTTCTTGCCAGGGCTCTTCTCACTCGGATTATGAGGCCTTGGCAGAGCAGACAAAAGAATTGAGGGCGGTGCTATCGACGCACAGTGAGTCGAGGAGCATCGCGTTGCGCAAATATCCAGATGAGTTAGTCTTGGATCAGTTGGATTCGGCCTCTGGAGCTGGGATTGTCAGGTTCCGAAAGGAGACGGATGTCATATTCGTGTCGGAAGTAGTTATATGGGAGGACTGCTCCATGCTAGAGTTTGGAAGCGAAATAGAGAACCTCGCTGTCGGTGGCGTGGACGACTACAGCGGGGACCAATATCTTCGAGACGAAGCGCTTTTGCAGGTAGTGCCCGGGATAAAAGGCCTGTTCCCCAATTTGAAGAGGCTATTCAGCCACCGGTCGGCACCGGCCAAGCACAACGACATAGAGAAGTGGTGCGTGGCGGAACATGTACACTCGTACATGATAGATTCGGATGATAAGACTACTCTGTTTTATTGGCCTGACCTAGACGCGTACCCAGACTTCGCCAGGTCTTCAGTGCCGGAACTATGTTCGCTCGAGGAAATGAAGGAGGCAGGCGTGGAACTTTGGCCGATGGTGGAGTTTGAGTCGTGGAAGCCCAGAGAAATGTAAGATATAACTAGGCGGCTGTATTGGAATCCCTATTTCATGACTAATGATGGAAACAGACCAGACGGCCCAGAATTCGAGGATGATAGCAGCAGCAACGACAGCATCTACTCGTATGATGACAGCAGCGTCGACGGCACCGACCCGGATAATGACAGTAACGCCGACGGCACCGACTCGGATGATGACAGCAGCGCCGAGAACACCGACTGGTCCGACTCGGACGATGACAGCGACGCCGACAGCAGCAACTCGAATTACTAATGAAGCGAGTGGATCGACCAGCTGCGCTGTCTGTTGGGTAATCGGACGCTTCCGTGCCTGAGATCGGAAGACATTCAAATTTCAAGCCTCGATCGAACTTGACGTCGAGCCTTATTTGAGGCTTCACACACGAAAGGCCATTGTCGTGGATACTGTCAAGAATGATGATGACTATGATGAGATGGGCAATGATGAGAACGGCGATAGATCGTAGAACAAGCGCGCCAGACTGAGTCGCCCGATACTCGGTTTCGATGAAAAGGAAGAAGAGGAGGGAACGGCGGACCTCTACCAAACCAAGTAGTATTGACACGACGAGCGCAGAACCTTTCGCGGAAATCATCCATTTCTAGTCACGGCGATAGTGACAATGATGGCGAAAACGATTAAGAGAGTATACGACGGAGTCTATATCCTCTGGTATATACATACCCAGAACAGACTCACAGAGGGATGACGAGAATGAGCACGTGTGCACTGTGACGTGATCCTCAAGAACCTCACGCTGACAGATTGACTAGGGCGTTCAAGCCTCAAGGCAAAGGACTCAACTGTCCAGCGCGGACGAAAGCGATTAGGTCATGGCGGAGAGGATGGTGAAGGCGAGGAAGCCCAAGTTGTCGATGGCCTTGAGAGACGAAGATGAGTATAAGGATGAGCTGCCGAAGAATGTCACATTGTGACTGGAGCCTGGAGAGGGAATGGGAGAGGAGGGGGACGAAGACGTAAGAGATGCATCCTAAGCAATGCCAACAGTTCATGAATTGCTCAAGGTTTATACCCCTCAGGCCCGCCGCCCCAACCCTTTGTCCCGTCCAACACCTCCGATCCAACGACATGCTTTCTGCCGCCTCCAGTCCAGATCTGAGCTAGCTATTCTGTGAGTCGTACTATGTGACACAGAAGAGGGAAGGAAGAAGGAAAAGGAAAAGGGAGACGAGAAATTCTGTTATGTCTTGAGGCTCACAGGTGGAAGAGAATGGTGCAAAATATTTGGTCCAGTGGCAATCAATGGGTTCATGGTAAGACGATATTCACTTCTCAAAACTGGGGGGGTTTTCCTTCTTCTTTTCGTGTGGCGACTGTCGGTTTGAACTTTGATATGTATCAGCAGGACGTGACTCCGACGTGAAGCTTATACTCAGTATAATAGCGCTATACAAGACCTTACAAGAAAGACCACGTGCAATCATCCATGTGTAGTGACCATGCTGTGTGAGCACTGAGGAGAGAGATGAGGTAGGTATGTGGCGAGAAACGTCGTGTCTCTGCGGAGGACTCAGGAGGATCACCTTATGCTGTCCAGTAGACGGCCTACGATGTAACGATGCGAGGATTGTCAGCAATGTCAGGTGCCGAGTGTCCAAATAAGCCCAAGATTGTTATGGAATGGTGCATCATGATCATGTAGATACACACACGTATGATGTTAACGAATGATCCAAAGAATGATCTGGGAGGGGATACCATTACCTACGAGGAATCCTGTTTTGTTTGCCTGACTTGGATGCATACCATAAGTTGTGATCGATGGCGCACCTCTACCTTCCTTACAATTGCCTCACCAAGACGTATAAGTGAAGTCATGATATGACCGTTTGCGTTATTTTTGCGGCGGGGTTACATATAACCGTGCAACTTGCAAGCACCAAGCAAGAAGTGACACATACCTTTAGAATATGTATACATAGCATACAGTGCCCCATTAATAGGTACGGTACGTCTAAGTGAAGTCATGCGATGGCGATTTGTTGTCATTTTCGGTGCGGGGGTTGTGTAACGTTGCAGGTGCCCATCCAACCTGCGAGACATTTCTCAGTCATTTCGAACTTTCCGTTCCAGCAACAACATCAGTTTAAAAAGCCGCCATCTCGCAATATCGCAGCGAAGCCATGTATTTCGACGAGCTCTTTTCGATTCACAACAACTACATCGGCTATGACGCAAAGATCGACCCTCGAAGTCACGCTTGTCTGATCGACGGCGAGGCTGAGGGGTCGAGCGCGGAGTCCTCAAGCCGAAATGAATTTCGGAATGAGGACACAGCGCCGCGTGCATTTCCCCAGTTCATGCAGCTTCCACCAGAACTGAGGCATCAAATCTGGCACTTCTACTGCCCCGATCTGCGCGCCAAAGCGCGTGTTTTGCCGTTCTTGGAATTTCCCATAATCACAGTGGATTGGCAAAACAACTATTCTCTCCCGGATTACCAGGCCTTGGCAGAGCAGACGAAAAGCTTGAGGGCGGTGCTATCCACGCACCGTGAGTCGAGGAGCATCGCGGTGCGCAAATACCCAGATGAGTTAGTCATGGATTCGGCCTCTGGAGCTGCGATCGTCAGGTTCCGAAAGGAGACGGATGTCATCTTCCTGATGGAACTATTGACGGATGTGGACTACTCTGTGCCAGAATTTGGAAACGAAATACAGAACCTCGCTGTCGGTGTCGTGGAAGACTTCAGCGAGGAACGGTATTTCTACGATGGATCGATTCTGAAGGTACTACCCGCATTGAAAGGCTTGTTCCCTAACCTGAGGAGGCTCTTCAGCCACTGGCCATCATTGACGCAGCCCACAGAAATGGAGGAGTGGTGCGTGACGGAACATGTACACCTGTACATGGTGAAGACCTATTATGAGCGGGCGTCTGGAGTGGACGAGCTTCCAAGTACCC
Organism: Claviceps arundinis; assembly: GCA_018360175.1. Taxonomy (NCBI): domain Eukaryota; kingdom Fungi; phylum Ascomycota; class Sordariomycetes; order Hypocreales; family Clavicipitaceae; genus Claviceps; species Claviceps arundinis. The sequence continues at coordinate 82,871 of SRPS01000022.1, forward strand.
TGTTCTGTTGGCCTGACCTAGACGCGCACCTCGATTTCGCCAGATCCTTGGTGCCGCAGATGTGTTCGCTCGAGAAAATGGAAGAAGCAGGCGTGGAATTCTGGCCGATTGTGGAGTTTGAGTCGGAGATGACAATGCAAATGTACGATATGATGAAGCAGCTGTATTGGAATCCCCCTTTCAGAACTCACGGTCGAGACAGCCCAGATTCCGGGGATGATGAGAGCAACGCCGACCACACCGACTCGGATGAGTATGGAAGCGGAGTGGTTGACCATCATGCGAGTATGGAATTTGATGGCTCATCGGAAGATGAGACGTCCTTTGGACTCTTCTCGTGCCTGAGACCGGATGCCGGTCGAGTCTTGGCCGAGCTCAACGTCGAGCCCGGTTTGAGATCGCACAAACGAAAGGCCATTGCCGCGGATAGTGACGATGAGGAGGAAAATGAGATGGGCCATGATGACGACGGCGATAGACCGCGGCACAAGCGGGCAAGACTGTTTCGCCGGACTCTCGGTTTCGATGTCGAGGAAGAAGAGGAGGAGGAGGAAGACCTTCAACCCGACCAAGGCGGGTGAACTTGGCATCGACACGACGAGCACTGGACCTTCGTGTAATTGTGTTATCGCAACTATCCGGCCTCGCAATATCTATGGAGTCCTAAGGAAGTGATGTCAATCGTCAGGTCCAGCCTGGGAACACTTGGACAGCGGACGAAGATGCGCTCCTATTCAATCCAAATCTTCCAGTAGCTCATGGGAGGAGATCGCCGATAGGGTTCATGGGAGGACTATTTTTCTTGCAGGTCCCGCTATTGGAAGATCTCGCGGAATCTGTTCATTGTTAATCGCGTTGATTGAGAGAGTACATGACGGATTCGGTATCCTCGGAATGATATCCAGGACAAAGGGATGACGAGAATGAGCACGACTTCTCGCGAACCTCGCGTTGGACAGATAAAATACGGCGTCCAAGCCTCAAGGCGCAGAGGACTCCGCTGTCCAGTCCGAGCCGCATGCTTTTTTTGCCGCCTCCAGCCAAGATCTCTACTCCGCTTGATACAACGACCGTGGTGAAAGGCGCGCTCACGCGTGATACGAAAACAACTGCCGTTGGCGGTTGAGAACTGCGGTTGAGAACTGCGGTTGAGAACTCGAGATGCAGGATACTCTTTGGGGGAAAATGGCTTGTATTTAGAAGAACCTGGGGATTAGCCCTGCACGCCCTGATATGCCCACCACTGGGACGCCCGGGCGTTAAATACCATCATCATCATCATCATCATCATCATCCTCACAGCCACTTCCTTCCAGAGTCTCAGAGATGTTGGTCAACTTGAGTCATTTGTACTGTATCAACTGTATCAAACACTCCAAAAGGCATGGTTGTTTCTCTTGAATCCGTGCTCTTTGTTCCACCAACTTCGTCCTCGAATGTCCGCATTAGATAGCGGGACGAGGAGTCGATCAAGGGCACATACATACAGTGCCAGATTATAGATACTCACCCACCCACGGGCCACCACCTAGCAAGACAATGGAATGAAGGCGTGCATACCTACCTAGGTACACAGTAACACAACCCTTTGGCAGAATAACGTCACGTTCACGCGCCGAAAAGTGGTTGAGAATGTGAGCTTTTTCTACGCCCCGGTGCCAGGTGGGCCACCTGCCCATTTGAGCAATTTAGCCCACATGGAGACGGGAGATCTTAATGAGCACCTCAACAACTGCCTAATCACCACCCCAATATGAATACCTAGCCAAACCGGCCCAAGACAGCTTCTGTAGCTTCTGTTCAACCCTCCATTTTCCATGAAAAGTACTAAAATTTGCCATAAGTTGTATGATCCAAACTTGAGCCTCGTCCTTGCCTCATCTTTGATCCCACATCCCTTGCAGCACGCGCTCAGCATCTCATGGATGATGGACGACGATAAAGGTACAAAGCGATTGTGGTCAGCTACAACATGATTGGCTGCGCCAGACGCACCATACCTATTTGGGCAACTTGGGGTGGTGATTAGGCAGTTGGCGAGGTGCTCATGTTGCACAAAAGAATGGGCGCAGCAGCTCATTTTGAGGTTTCCCATTCATCTAAGCCCGAAACGGCGTTAACGCACGCCAGGACATTCGAGATCCGGTTCCTGGTGTACGTCACTGCACGAGTCACAGGAGAGAAGTTGTCAAATGGTCGGGGGATGAAAGCACGATCAGAGTCCAGACAGAGGAGATACCTAATCTGTCGGACACTCAATAATGTGGCGGGTTGAGATAGCCGAGCTTAGCCGGGGTGACACATTGACAAGAGAAGAACAAGCATCACTCAAGTCAATAGGTACAACAACACCTCATTTCTGACACAATCACACGCGTCATCGTCACAAATCACCATTCAGATCTCATAGAACTCCGGGGGCTCGAGTAAAGTGGGGTCGTCGTTTTGAACCTAAGGTGACAGTAACCTACCTGGTAAATACCTGGTATTTCGAACTCTTCGCACCTTCATCACAAGAACTGCCATGATGCGACCTCATAGCGAAGACATGCAGATCAACGGGCCCGATTCGACCGACCACACCAAGAACGCCGGTGACGGCTTAGAGATCAGCCTCCCAAAGCACAATTGTCCCATCAACGACAAGGCTGAACAGGCGGGCGAAAAGTCCTCAAGCAGCCCTGAATCTCAGAAGAATGGGGACCCGACGCCGTGTGCTTTTCCTCAATTCATGCAGCTCCCACCAGAACTGAGGTATCACATATGGAAATCATACTGCCCCGATCTGGCCAAGTCGCGTGTTTTGCAATTCAATTTCGTCGGTAAGAAAAGGCTAGGATTATGTGTCGTTCCCGACAGAACCATGGTAGACCAGACGGAGAGCCTGAGGATTGTACTCTCCACGCACAGTGAGTCGAGGAACCTCGCGCTGCGTCAGTATCCAGACGAACTAGCCTTGATTGCGGGCGTTGCAGATGGCATTATCAGGTTCCGGAAAGAGACAGACATCATCAGCCTCAGAGACTGGGCGCCTGACGTCACCAGCATGACAGACTGGACGCCTCGCGGGAAGAAGAAGTACTTTATGCCCGACTTCTCCGATAGAATCGAGAACCTCGCCCTCGAACCCATTCAAATCCCATACCGAGAGACGATTTTCGACACAGCGCCCCTGCTAAGACTTACGTTTCCCAATCTGAAGAGGCTATTCAAACACTACCCGTTTTTGGAGTTCGTAAGCTCTTTGAAGAATTGGTGCTTTACGAACATTGCACACGCGTACGTGGTGGAAACGCACAAGCGGGCGAATGGCAAGGGCCTTGATTCAAAGTTCATGTTTTGTTGGCCAGATCTAGATGGGTTCGCAGACTTTGCCAAGTGTTTGGCCAATAAACGTCTTGAAGTCACGCCTGAGAAGATGAAAAACGGAGGCCTGGAAGTCTGGCCCGTTGTGGAGTTTGGGTCGCAGGAACAAATCAATACCTATGAGAGGATGAGAGGGTACGATTATGAAGAGGTTCGCAGGAGTGAGACACCAGAGGATATGACGAAATGCCCTTTCGACTTGACTGGGTTTCTTCCCGGAGACAATGATAATAATGCTATCGGGGAAGCCGACGATGATGATCTTGCTATCGAGGAAGCCGACGATGATGATCTTGCTATCGAGGAAGCCGACAATGATGATCTTGCTATCGAGGGAAACAACAATGATAATCATAATCATGCTATCGAGGCACCCAACAATGATATGCATGCTATCGTGCCTGGACCCCAAGATTTTGAAGATGAATTTGAAACTATCGAAGATGAGTTGGATGCTTTTTATAATGGCTTATCGGAGGATGAGATGGTGGATTATGTGATGGACGTCATTCGTACTGGCAATTATGAGGCGAGATTCGAGTAGCTATTAGCGAGACATATGATGACGGAAATTGATGCCGAGCCCTTGCCGAGCTCACGCGAACGAGACGTCACTGTTGTGGATTCTGACATCTGTTATAATGGTGAGCAGGAGAGGAAGGGGGAGGAGGAGGAGGAGGAGGTTGGCGACGATGGACGACGGCGGCAGAGCGAACAACAAGCGAACCAGACTGGCACGAGGAAAAAGGCGGAGAAGAATCAGCAACCAGACTTGAAGGGTGGAATCGACGGACAAACACCGAACTATTCTGGGTAATGCCTAGTTCTGGTGAAGATGATGAAGAGCAAAGCATATTGGAAGGAGCATGAATGGGTCATGATCCGGGATGCGTGAGTGCATTCTAGCGCTCCAACGCACAAAAGTTCGCATGTGCGCCAAATAGTTTGCCATAATCAATGTTCACTCAGATTCTCAATGCCCCTTTGGGGTTCTAATTGCGTTGTGATGTTACAAAAGCGTAGGCGCCCAAGCAGTCTGGAAAAGTCATAGCCGGCCCCCGGGTCGATTCTCAAAATCTTTGCGGGCGACCAACATGGTGCGGTACATACTGTGTTTTGGATATACATGCAGCCAGCGCAGGCTAAGGCAGCTGAATTATGAGCCTCCGTGATTGAATTGGGCCACGGACTAAGTCTAAGACCAAAGTAACAACTTAACAAGTTCGAGTTCGGATTGTGACTATGAGCGGGTGCATATGAACGCACATAATGAACGGTACCGAAAGCGCCGGTCGCAAATGACGCACAGTAGTTGTTTGTGCAATACAAATAAAAATAGTGAGTCGCTCTACATGCAAGAATGGAAAGAAAACCAAAAACAAAAAAGACAGCCCACTGCTGCCCAGTTCCCAGTATAGCAGTACTCCGTGCCTACAACCCCATATCACGAAGAACCCTGTCCAACCGCCTCGAAAAGCGACTACTATTCCCACTCTCCTGCGACGACATGGCCACCTCACCACAACTCAACCCCCCCTCCCGCCTTCGCGCGCACATCTCGCCAACGAATTTCGGCCACGTGTTCGTCAAGACCAGATACTTGACATGGCTCTCTATCTGGTCAAACACGTCTACAGAAAACGCACCAGGCACAGGCCCCCTATACTGTAACTGGACCAGCAAGAATATATCCGACGCCGTCGAGCTATTGCCGAGAAACACCCCCCTGGGTGCCTCGACGTCAAACGGCGTAGCGGGATTGGCATCCGAACCACCCATCAAGGACCGCGCGGCGTATTCAAAAATATCTTCCAGGGCCTTGAGATCCCTCGAGGCCAAGTTCAGGGGAAACTCAGCGTCCTTGGTGCTGATGAAGTCGGTGTAGATGCCGAGAGCTTCGTTGTACACGTCCCGAACCTGAGCGCCGGACGGCATGACGGGCCAGGAGGCCTTGAAGCGAGCCGCGCGGGTGAGGAAGGCGATGTTCTCGCCGGAGAAGTCGTGCATGGCGGAGAAGTCCTGTAGGGGTGTGGGATTGTTCCGGAGGAGGTAGTCGAGCGCTGCCATTGTGAGGAAGCGATCGCCGAGGTCTTGCTCGAAGAAGGCGGGGGATTCTTTTTCGGAGAAGCTGGTGACGGAGGAGCTTTTCCAGTCGGCGACGACGATGATGGAGGAGGAGGAGGAGGAGGAGGAGGAAGAATCGCCGGTGTCGGAGGTGCTTTTCATGGAGTCGACTTCCCAGCGGTCGTTGGAGGTGTTGACGCGGCGGACTATGCTCCAGGATCGGATGACGAGGTAGGCGGGGACGAAGACGGCGAAGATCTCAAAGACCATGATGGAGAGATGTATCCTGCTTGAAAGTTGGCATACTGCTCTCTGAGATGCTGCATGGATGGTGGAAGGAGAATCACAATGAGGGTGGAGATGAAGCACGTACCATTGACTGGGGGCGAAGTAGACATTGACCTTTTGGAATGCAGGGACATAGGACGCAATGAGAAACATGGGAACGGCGTGAAGACTAGATATTGTTCTGATGAGAACGTTGAAGTTGGGTGTTTGGCGGCAATGTGAGAACATACCTCGCTGTGCAGCAAGCAATGGTCTGTGTGCGCCAGCCCATGGTATCTCTGATATCCCAGGAGTGCCAGATCAGATACGGAGCGACCTACACGTGATTATATCGAATAAGTACCGAAACGAAACGAATCTGTGTTTGGGAGCCAGGAAAAACCTACAATCCACGTCCAGACAAGCTGCCAAAGCAGAGAAGGCCACCACTCCCAGCCGCGGCCTAAGTCTATCAGCTGTTCAGAGAACGTAGAGCCTTTGATTTCCGTGCCCGGCATGCCAAAGCTAGGATGATACTTTTTGCAGGCCAACCACATGACGATAGTCAAAAGGATCTGTATGACAGCCGAATGTTAGCTTTGAAGGTCCATACGGCTTCTCCGCGCGCCACTTGAAACTTATAAACTGAGCAGCAAACACAGACACACACACACATAATCTCTCTCTCTCTCTCTCTCTCTCTCTCTCTCTCTCCGTCTCTCTCTGCGTGTGTGTATGTGTACATGTGCGTTCAGATTTCAAATTTGTAAAAGCCGAGAAGAAATCCCAAAGGAGAATGAACAAACCTGCACTGCGATCCCCAACCCAACCCAGAACATAATCTGCGCCGTATACTCCCAGCCCCTCACACGACGAAATACCGACAAAACCCCCCCCTCACGACTCCTCTCCTCCCGCACCCCCACCTCGGATCGCACAAAGTGCCTCTGCAACTTCGCTATGCGCAGAAACCGCAAATTCGAGGCATGAAACAGCGCCATGCCGAGCGGATAATAAATACCCATAAAGAAGTACTGTATATCATAGGCCAGGACAATAGGCATAGACATGCCAACCGAGTACGTGATCTGCGCAAGAATCCAGTACGAATGCAGCAAGATGATAGCCCCAAACGAGAGCGGGATACATCGGATCTTAAGAACGGGGTTCTCGTGGTTCAGAGCGCAGAACAGCATTCCTGCCACGACGAGTAATGTCCATGAAGCCCCAAAGGCGATGTAAAACGTTCCGAGGCGGTCGAAGTTCGGCGGCGCGGGGGGGAAGTTGTAGATGGTGGTCAGCGAGGGCAGCGCTTCGTCGAGAGTCGATGGCATGATGATGGCAACAAAGGAAGGACGGAAGGAAGCCTGGGAGGGAAGATTCGCTGCTGGTCGGACGTGTCACGTCTTATCGCGGCTCGCGGGAGTCGTGGGAGGTGAAGGCGCGAGTAGGTTGGTTGGTATGGTTGGTATGGCTGGCTGGCTGGCTGGCTTCTGATGAGCCCCCCTTGGGCTGTAGCGCAAGGTACAGATAGCAGCAGCGAGAATGTGGAGGGATGGATACATGAGAAGAGAAGACGAAGCTCAAGAGTCAAGAGTCAAAAGAAGCGAAAAGCGCAAAGGGAGGAGAGAGCAAACGGAGCTTGGAGTGGGAAAGCGTAGACGAAAAAGCAAAGGGTGTCATGAATTGCAGCTGGGCCCTTCAGCCCGCTTTGATCGCCATCTTCTTCTTCCTCTCTGTTCAGTGTTTGTTTGCGGATTGCGGTCGGTCTCCAATACCCGGCTCTGGCCCTGAATCCCCCCCCCCCCCCCCCCCCCCCATGATCTAGGCGATGTTGTACGTATGTTGTTACCGCGATTCAAACGATGTCATGTACATACATAGGTATATATGTCCATAGCGGTGATTTTGTGAGGCATCCGTGCGGCCCCGGCGGCCAGTCCCGTTCGGCGTTCCGTGTGTACATGAGTAACATGACCCGTGGGAGTCGTGAACGCGCGGACCCAAAGTATCTACCTAGAACAAGACCGTCGATGTTTCCTTTGGATTCATTTCAGATCCTATGAGTCGGGAAGCGTTGTTCTCGCCAGGCGCCGAACAGCGAACCGCCAAGTGAACACGTCGGGGTGCTTTGGCCGCGAGCGCTTCCCCGCCCCCCACAAAAGGCACCGTCGATTGCAAGAGTCAAGAGTCAAGAGTCAAGAGTAAGAAGCCTCAACTTGGTTTCTGTCCTGTTCCTGAAAGGACTCCCAACAGTGCATTGTTTGTTGGTTGTGCAATCAAGCGTAGTGTACGGAGTATGATAAGTGCGGAATTGATACCAGCGCCGGCGGTGGTCATACTCTGTACTGTACGTGAAGCACGAGAAGAAACACCGGCGCATCTTATCATCGACATGTCCGCGCCTTGAGCAGTTCACCGATGAGGGTCGGATAAGTACAGCCGTGGCCCGTGATGCGTCGCGGAAGCAGCCGAGATGCGATGCACCTTGCAACTTCAAGACTCCTTCAAATTCGCGGGTAGCACATGCGTGTGGAAGCCTTTGAATTGCCCTCATGGTCGTGTATTGCTGCATTCTGGCCTCTGTTCAGTTTTGCGCGTGGGAGTTGAGTGTTATAAGTTAGCCTGTCAGGGCCGTTCGAGGGCTCTGATTCCTGAAGCGGATATGCTTGTACCTACTGTACCTAGGTTAGGTAGGCAGGTATCTGACTTGCAACGTCCGTTCGCGTGTGTACATGTTTCCTTCTATGTACATACCTTTTCTCTTCGTGCTTGATGAGGTAAGTGATGATGAGCATCGAGTCGAGTCGAGCGCTCATGAACCATGGTTCAGGTCGAGTCAAGGTCCAAGGATGACTTCAATATGTATCGTATCGGCCTTTCGCGGTTCCATTGTTCTGGTTCATGAACAAGGCTTGCGATCCAAAAGCCGCGCCGGTGTGTGGATCCCGGCAAGTCCCATCTTCTATTCTACCTAAGCCTCTAGGCCTATCAGATCCAGCGCCTTTGCAATCCTCACTCACTTCTTTTCTCGGCTGGCCTCTTTGCCCCTTTGCGGAAGCCTTGGAAGTTGAAGGGATCTTGCCGCGCTAATATGATGTGATTGCGTTCGCTTATTTGTACCGGACCGGCAGACCGTTTTAGCTTCCCACAGGGTTTCTCAACTTTCTTTCTCACTTTATTTTTTCTCAACGGCGATACATGTGTACTCCGTATGTATGTACTAAATAAACGAACGAACGCGGAGGATCATTTGCGATGACTTTGAACTTTGTGCGTTGAGAAAATTCGCGCGTCAGCTTCTAAATCTAAACTACATATGTACCTATGTACATTGTACGCAGGTAGTACCTAGGTACATACATACATACCTACATTTTCAGTGGCGTAAATACACGTGTTGCACGCGTCTTGCAAGTTGCAACAAATTTCGTCATTTTTTGAAACGGCCCTACTGTCTACATCATACATGTCCTCACCCATGTTTCCAGTGAGTGAGTACCGAGTAGGTACACCATTGAATCATTGATTCATTACGATAAATTCTGTACGTGCGTCAGAGCGCACTGATGACCGCATCTTGGCATGTTTGTGGCGAGGAGTCGACGACATACGTAGATATCTTGCCGTGCGCTGAAAGCGCCCAATTCAATTTCTGCGAATGGTCCATCATCATCCAGAGATGACGACTTCAATGTCCATCACGACGTTGCCTACTGGTCTAAGTTTAAACTGCTGAATGTAGTTACTTAGTAGGTACTCCCAAGACGTAAGTAAGGAGCATTCTGACGCATGTAGCACATTGTACATATTCGTAAAAAGGTTGAGACGCAGGCGGCAGGCGGGCCGCGGCAGAGGTAAGAATGGGACCCAGTTTTCATGTCTCAGCTCCTAGGGTACCTATGTACCTAAAGTCTTACGGAGTAAACCCTTTAGAAAACTATGTGGGTTTCAACGTGAAAAGATTGACGCTGCTTGGCTCTCAACTTTTCCAACTCAGTCCCTAGTCTCCATTATACGCAAGCATGCCTGCTATTTTGCAAGGATTTGCCTGACTTATTGCAGGCTTGCAGCGCACAAATTCCAAACTTATGCCGTCCGTCTGCGCCTGTGGGGAGCTAGACGAGACGAGACAAGACAAGACATGACAGCAACGCGCAGCTGCGTTCAGCCAACGCACGGCGTCTTATCTAGCTTCTCGCCCTTATTACTGCGTGACATCTATGTATCACTTTTTTTTTTTTCTCTTCCCTTTCGTTGGACATGTTTCCGTAGCATGGATGACCGTCACGTATGCTGCAAGGACAAATCGCGTGCTCACCTAAACTTTTCCGTCCCACGTGGTCGCCCAGACTCCAGCTCAGAACCACCCCCCGTCCCAATGCTAAAACCTCGAGTTTGCCAATCCCCAACTTCCTCACCTACATGCTGCTATCCACGACACAATGAAGCAAGACGCGCCCCCAAGAGAGGGGCTCGAGAGCCTCACGAAGCCATCCGACAAGAACGACAGCCTCGTCTTGAAAGATGAGGACGCCACGCCTACCCTCACGCCTGCGTCCGAGTCCGCGCCAGCAGCGCACAAGGCTACCTCAGCCATGACAGTCATGATCGGCGGCATGGCCATCTTCTCGGACGGATACAACGCCCAAATGATCGGCTACATGAATCCCGTCCTGTCGAGGCTCTATCCAAACGAATACGATTCCTCAATGCAGTCGCGCATGTCGAGCGCCTTTCTCGTTGGCGAGGTCTTTGGCATGCTCCTGTTCGGATGGACCATTGATCGATTAGGCCGACGCACAGGGATCTTGGGGGCAACTGTCTGTCTTGTTCTTGGCATCATCCTGACGACTGCCGCGCATGGCACCACTATCAATGGCCAGTTCTGGATGATGATTATCGGTCGTGCTATTGCTGGCGTCGGCGCGGGGGGTAAGCAGAATCTCCTTCCACGACGTGGAGAAAGGAGGAGAGAACACAAAAAAAAAAAACATGCTCAAACTAGAAGATGAATCTCACACATTGATATCTAGGTGAATACCCGGTATGTGCAACGAGCGCCACCGAGGCCGCTGATGAAACCGAAAGACTACGCAAGCGCCGCGGCGTCCTAGCTTCCGTCGGCACAGAATTCGCCGTCGATATGGGCTTCATCCTCTCGGGTGTCGTTGCCGTATGCGTCATCGCAGCCTATGGAGGGCACGTCAGCGACGGTGTCTGGAGGATATCATTCGGCCTAGGCCTCGTCCTCCCCGTGAGCGTGCTCTTCTTCCGATTGCGCCTCGTCAACTCGACGCAGTACCAGAAGCATGCCATGAAGCAGCACATTCCCTACGTCTTGGTAGTGAAGCGGTATTGGAGGCCCATTCTCGGAACCAGTCTCTCCTGGTTCATGTATGATTTCGTTGTACGTATAATACGCAAGGCCAGAGACAATATCGTGTGTATGTGTGCCCATGGGCCAAGATGCTGATGGCCTACCGGCGCAGACCTACCCGTTTGGTATCTTTGGATCGACCGTCATTGCGAGTCTGAACCCAGAAGGGAACTTGATTCACGATATCGGCTATGGCACCGTTCTCATCTTGCTGTATCTTCCTGGGACCATCATTGGCGGATACCTGATGGATCGAATCGGACGGAAGCAAACCATGGCACTTGGCTTCCTTCTCTGGTCCATCATGGGATTCATCATCGGCGGCGCATTGAACCAGATTGTCGCCATCTTTCCGCTTTTCGTCGTCCTCTATGCCATTTTCAACGCCTTGGGTGAACTCGGGCCCGGTGTAAGTAGACAGATCTTTTGCGACGCCCCTTTCTCCCTCCTCTCTTGCTTTGAAATGCCCTCAAGAGTCAAGACTTGACATGACCTTTCTCTGTTCTCACATCACGTCTTCACATACACAGGTCGCCACCTTTCTCTGCAGCACCGAGTCCTTCCCCACGCCTGTTCGCGGCCACTTTGTCGGATTCGCCGCCGCCGTGGGCAAAGTCGGCGCCGCCATCGGGACTCAAGTCTTCATTCCCATCCAGGCTTCCTTTTCGGATACAAACAAAGGTGTTCAGGGCGTCTTCATCATCGGCGCTGCATTCACCCTCACTGGCGCCTTGATCTCGTACTTCTTGATTCCCGACAAGGGGCGCGATTTGGAAGATGAGGACGTTTTGTTTAGAGAGTACCTGGCTCAGCATGGATATACGGGTGTCTTTGGCGAAGGAGAGCCGGTAAAGAGCGTGCAAGAGTAGAACTATTCCTGCTGTTTTTTTTGCTGCTGTGGCGTTTTCTGTGCACGGAGAGACGTCTTTGCCATGAAACGACGCAGTGTGAGGTTTGCGTCAAGAGATTGCCTACTGCGCGGTAGGACATGCCGAGTTGGCCACGTTGGCCAGCGATGAAATTTCACCGCGGAGGACGGAGCAGTACCTGGTCCCTTGTTTTCTCTCAAGCGTGAGCGGTTTTTCCATAGCGTTTACATCGTTTTTTATTTCGCCGTCTTTCTTGAGCCCCTTTGGAATAACAAGAAGGCCGATGCAGAGAGTGAAAGACTTGGAGAGTTGCGCATTTGCACGACACCATCTTATGTAGGCCAATCAGCACGGTCCTGCCCAACGCGGATCGCCGGATAAGCAATCAGCCATTGATCGGCGACATAGTGACAGTGTGTAACACTAACACCTCGATTTTCACTGGTCTTCCATGACAACCCTGGCTGTGATACCTAGGTACAAGTGCCAAATGGGTGCGGGAGAGAGATGAGGCCCAAAATGCCCAAAACGCCGAGGAGATGAGATCGAGATCTTGGGCAATGGTCCTATAAGATCAGATCACACAAATCGTGACACATATAGCACGTGTACTCCGTATGGCGACTCCTTGCTCAACACCATTCGCGCAGAAAAACCATCCATCATCAGGCGCCCTCTTCGCAGTTAACCCGCTGTTGTGGCCACACACATCATCCATCGTCGATAAGCCACAAGTGACCACTGAACATCGCGAGAGCCCGCCGCTCCCGTTGTCCATCGCGATTCGCAGAACCGGGATATGCGAAATCTTTTGCAAATCAACGCGCACGACATGTCGCACGCTCACTCAATTTATAGTCGTGGTCTGCAGCCAGAATCTCTGTTTGTGGGTCAAGACTCAAAACTCTTGACGTGACAATTTAACAAATGCCTATATCTGGGCATCCACGCCTTAACAGAGTGCAGTTCTCCGCCGGGGAAGGGGGGAAATCGGGCGCCGGGTTCCCAGCACCCTTGCCAAATCACACCGTCGATGGTGATACGGAGTACGATCATACGAAATCTAGAGACGACCTCGGACCGACTTAGAGGTGTTTCACCTTGACGATAACCGCGACCGCGGCAACGAGCACCTGCCATACGTCAGGTATACGCCTGAAGAAGCCGATTGACGAGACTGACGCGTCTTTCTAGAAAGGGGCTGCCGGAAACGTGTGCACCGCCGGCACCCAGGTACATACTACTGAGTACTCCGTATGTACGGAGTAGGTACTTGTGGTTACGTATTTTGAGGTCTTCCGCTCTTCGCGGCGCTTCGTTCCAACTTCCTTCCCTCTCGTGAAGCGGCTCAGAAAGGCAGCGCGCCTAATGCTCGGCTTTTCCAGAGACTGGACGTTCGTGGCGAGATCCGAGACAAGGATCAGAATCTGGTGCAAAGTTTCTAAACAACGACCTCGTTCTCCCTGATCGCACCCATGCAAAGCGTTCAGGGAAGAAAGCCGTCCTCATCCAATCCGGGGACCGGCACCAGCTCCTTAGGTGTACTCCGTACATATGTGCATAAGCTTTTGAACACATCAGCTCATGTTTGGGCTCAGACATGTCAACAGACCTAGCGGCCCTTGACTCCCGTCCCCGGATTCTGCTTGGCAATGCCCAATCTCGTAGACTCGTATGTACAGTGATTCCCCCTTTCGTCGATGGCCTTCCCATCAGATTTGCGCAGAATTCGGCCCTTTCCCCAGCCTGTCGGCTGCTCGGTGTCCGCGTTACACCCCGCTGGCACGTTTCGGCTCGCCAACTTGCCAGGGACGGCGTATGTACAACCATCATCATTGGCTTTCTGAATCGCCGTTAGGTTCTAGCGATGCTTATTTCTTGTTTCTAGAAGAATCCGACGGGCCTGCGCTAACAACAGGGTTTCTCTTTGTCCACCTGGGGCTGATCTGCGGAGTAGACGGGGGGAATTCCTCCACAATCTCGCCGAGTGGAAACAGTCATCTTGCTCCCCGCCGGGAGTAGAAACTTGAGTTTTGTGCCCAGTTGGTGTACATACGATGCCAAATGCACGTGATTTCGGCAGCCGTGCAGTTACCGACGGTAGCAGGCTGCGACGGCAACATGCATCGTTCTAACTTCTGACAAATCTCGTGGCGCTCTCAGCAGACGCCACCAACACACGGGACACGGGAGCGGTTCGTGAGGCGTATAGCAGCAAATCAAATTTATCCCTTGAGTGCGGACATCGCCCCGGGCCGACAAAATCGGTGGCGGTCTGTGGCACGGCAACACTTGGAATTTGTGCAGCATTGCGCATCACATTTTCGCCATGGGGCTGTCAAGCTCGTCTGGCCCCTGGGCAGCATTGAATCTATTTGCTCTAGCAACGACAAGGGCGTCTGGAGAATGTGCGGAGTAGGTACAGTGTACCTACCCAGTCGAGTCAATGGTTCTCTCGCGCTACGCAGAGTTGGGCAGCTTTTGCTGAAATTGCTGCGGACTTGGGGTCGTTAGCGGGAGCCGTCACATGTTAGACTATGTACTCTGTACCTACTCCGTAGACCCCAAGAAAAACAGAAAGTCGAATCAAGCAGGATTTTTTGCATGAGCAGCGCCGACTCCCGAGATTGAGTCCAGCTATAACAACGAAGTACATAGGTATGTAATTGAATACGAGGAGTCGGAGCACGCTGGCATCACGCCGCTTCACGCGTACTTGACCCTGCCAAGGGGCCTTCGCGTGTTCTAAGCGCGACTCACGTGGGCTTCGCATCTTGGCAGTGCTTGTAACCCGTACAGAGTACGGGTTCAAGTCCGTGAAAGGATCAGCCATTGCTGAGCGGGATCATGTCGAGACGTGTACGGTGTTCCAGACGTGCAGAATGTACTAGAAGATCAGCTACGGAGTATGTGCATCCGAAGATGCCATGGCCCTAGCTAACAGCGAGCAACGCAAGCAGGTGAACGTAGCAATAAAACTCCTGCCGCTTGATGCAGTGATGATGCAGCGCTCGGGCGTCGGCAACTCTGAAGTCGCAAGGCTCTGACTCAGCAAGGGGGCGAGGCAAGGGGGCTCGACGCAGAGCAGTGTTGATGTCCCCGGCTGACAAGCGCAGCCGCAAGCGGCAAGGCCTTGATTCGTTGCTGGATCCTTCAATCTTCCTTCAGTCTTCTGACTCGCTTGAGAATGCGGGATAGACGCAACCCCAGCTTCGAGTCCGAAATAGTCTCAACCTGTCAGCAATGAAGCACTGAGCAGAGATCAACCGCACATCATCGACTCAAGTCAGATTGAGTTATAGATGATAGGCGTCAGCCTTTTACATACCAAGTCAATCCGCGCCAGTTGAGCCTTACCGCGACGGATTTGACGCCAAGCAGCCGCGCTGCACTCGCCAGATCGATGGACCCGAGCCTAATTTATTGTGTCTTGGACAGTGGGGTCCGGGTAGTCGCTAGTTCCGTTGACAGGCGGATTGTTCGGATTCTTCTCAAGTGGCATCGGTGTTTGTATTGTGAGCGGACGAACATGTTGATATGTAATCAGATGCATGATCGAGGCAGGTCTTGGAGTGTAACTTGGTGTGCCCGCTCGTGCAGCAACAGTAGTAGTGGCGACGACGACAATTACACAACGACGGTCACGAGGACGAGAACAAGAGGCATTCACGAGAGAAAGAGAGAAGGAAAGCGAGAGAGAGAAATGGGGCAAAAAGGTAGTCCAGATGCACATAGCATATGCTTCCACAAGACTGAGGAAAGAGCGACGGAGAGAAGCCATAGATCTACATACCTACCTCTTACCTTCCTGAAAGCAGCAAACCGTCCCAGATGCTTTGTCCATTCCTTCGTCGCCCCTCCTCCAAGTTTGCGCCTCAACTCTAGCTCCAATGTCCATACTCGGTATTCCATGTGTACTAACGTCTAGGTAGGAATTGTCGGACAATTATACTTTGGCATCTGCATCCCGACTTCCCGGTTGATGGGTACAGATGTATGTAGATCAGATCAAAACAAAATGCAGCACAATCAAAGATTTTTGCTTATCTCCATTGTGCCAATTCCCTATCGTTCGCCACTCACATTATGCTGCATCACCTAGGTATCACCTGAGATTCGTCCCGACTCCTAACAGTACCGCATCCGATGCCCAAATCGTCATTGCCTTCCCTCAGACTTACGGAGCATGTACATCTGTAATCGTACACATCTTTTTTCCCACCCCCTGTTGAATCTTGATACAGGCCTTCGATGCCTTTGCGGGGGCCCCGGAATTACAATCCTTGCTTTTCGGCCCTTCTTTTGCAACACGACAGCAGGGATTGTAGACGATTTTGCGTTGAACGCCCTGTTGAGCGTGTTGCTCCGTACCTAGGTACCTGCTCCGAGCCGGTTATCCATTGACCTTTGGACATCATAGAGTGAGCATAGCCATACTGTTCTCATTCATCTCTACTCTGTACTCCAGTTCGTCATTGATCATTTAGAGTTGCACCAGGAAACGTCTTATTACTGGGGCTATGTCGTCGGCCAGCCCGCACCAATCCGACCATCCCATTGACGTGAGCCGTCGGCATTGCTTTGCAGGAACGAATTCCACCAAAAATAAGTGGCAAGCCACAAGTTGGATCCATGCAATTTTTCTTGGACGAGGTGCGGATCCCCGCCTTCCATCATCCTGTACACAGTACCCCCTTTCCCCGTAAACCCCACCTCCAAAGACGCTTCTGTGTGGTCTGGGTTGGTCTTTCGCCTCAACCCCCGGCAACCCCAGGTCCGTTTCCCGCACGCATTCATCTTGGTCCCCGAATTTGTGCATGGCCCATGGGGAAATGCAAGTCGGGGTGTAGCATCGGTTGCAACATGGGTTGCTTTGTTAGCTCTTTTGTTCCTCCACCCTGTCTTCCCCACACTAAGCACAGTTGGGTCACGAGGACCGTCCGACTTTTAAGATGAAAGCTCACTCTTTGACGTGACGGAGAATACTGTTGATGGCGCTTGACAGCCGTGTATAAGTTAACCTCGTCCTCCGCCTGACTTGCTCGTTGATCAATACAGTTGTACGAGTTTATTCCGATTTCTCCGAAACCCCCCCTCCCCTTCTTGATACTTCTTTCATACCTCCTCATAACCAACTGGAGACGAAGTTCATCATCATGGGTCTTCCAGCACTCACACTTGCCAAGCCTCCTACTGAGGCGGGCAAATCATGGCCCGGTATCCTCGTTGGCTTCTTTGTTGCCTTCGGTGGTGTTCTTTACGGCTATGACACCGGCACAATCAGTGGCATTTTGGCCATGCCCTACTGGCAGGACACATTCAGTACCGGATATCGAAACCCCGAAGGCCATCTCGACGTCAGCACGAACCAAGAGTCAGCAATTGTTTCTATCCTGTCCGCCGGTACCTTCCTCGGCGCTCTGTTGTCACCTCTCATGGGCGACCGTATCGGCCGACGACTTGCACTCATGATCTCATGTTGGGTCTTCAACTTTGGTGTCATTTTGCAAACAGTTTCCACCGCAATTCCCATGTTCCTGGCTGGTCGATTCTTCGCTGGTCTTGGTGTCGGTCTGATCTCTGCCCTGATTCCTCTCTACCAGTCAGAAACCGCGCCTAAATGGATCCGCGGCGCCATCGTCGGCTCTTACCAATTCTCCATCACCGTCGGTCTGCTTCTCGCAGCCGTCGTCAACAATGCCACCAAGGATCGATATGATACTGGCAGCTACCGCATCCCCATCGCTGTTCAATTCGCCTGGTCCATCATCCTTTTCGCAGGCTTGATCATTCTCCCTGAAACGCCGCGATTCCTCATCAAGGTCGGCAAAGGAGAAAAGGCAGCTCAGGCTCTGGGTACTCTGCGTCGACTCCCTGCCGATCACCCTGCGGTCCGTGATGAGCTCAGGGAAATCCAGTCTTCTCACGACTTTGAGATGAGCATTGGGTCTGCTTCTTACCTCGGATGCTTCAAGGCTCCCCTTCTGAAACGACAGCTTACCGGCATGGCTATCCAAGGCCTCCAGCAACTCACCGGTATCAACTTCATCTTCTACTACGGCACCAAGTACTTTGAGCGCTCTGGTGTCAGCTCTGGATTCGTCATTTCCATGATCACGTCGGCCATCAATGTGATTTCCACTCTGCCAGGCATGTACATGACGGACAAGTGGGGACGACGCCCTTTGCTCCTCTTTGGCGCCATCGGCATGGCCGTATCACAGCTCATCGTCGCAGTGGCGGGTACTCTGAGTTCCGGACAAACCGCCGACGGTGTCGTCACGGTCACCAATCTCGGCGGCCAAAAGGCTGCCGTCGCTTTCTCCTGCTTCTACATCTTCTTCTTCGCCTCCACCTGGGGACCTCTCGCCTGGGTCGTCACGGGAGAGATCTTCCCTCTCAAGTCGCGCGCCAGATCCCTCAGCATGACCACCGCCACCAACTGGCTTCTCAACTGGGCCATTGCCTATTCTACGCCCTACCTCGTCAACTACGGTGATGGATACGCCAACTTGCAGTCCAAGATCTTCTTCATCTGGTTCGCCTGCTGCTTTATCTGCATCGCCTTTGTCTATTTCTTCATTTACGAAACCAAGGGTCTTACTCTGGAGGAGGTCGACCAGATGTACACTGAGGTGTCTTCTGCGAGAAAGTCTGTCGGCTGGAGGCCCAGCAGTTGGGCGCGCCGGGAGAGTGAAGGCCAGGGTGGTGTTATGGATGATACCAAGGGTGGCAGTCCTGATACTTCTCATTTGGAGAAGAATGGGAGTGATGCTTAAATAGATTGGCATTTTTTGGGCTTGGGATTGGGATTGGAGTCTTGGGTATACATGGACGTTTTTGTCTATTTGGATGAAGGAAATTGGGTATACATAGGCCTTTTTGCCTGATTGGATTAAGCAAGCATTGCATTTGAATACAATACAAGAACATGAACATATATATGACTTGACCTTTTTATACATTGTGCATGACTCATGAGATTTATTCGTAGACAACATTAGTAAAGTTTTTGTGGCATGTGGATCACCTGGCTCTTTAATCGATTGGTTCGAACTTGTTAGACTGGAAAGATGCAGCCACGAGTCACGACTCACGCAAGTGGCACTGGCAAGTAATTCGGCTTGGGCATTATGGCATTTGCGTCTCGCGTAATACACATGTACATGTATCCGGATATCGGAAGTTCCAAACTTGTAACACTGCCATTCACATAATATGAGGAGCTTTTACGTGCCGGGTCTGTTCAATCACTCGGGAGTTCGGAGAGACCTCGGGAGTACGTAGCGCACCACATAGGGAGTGTGCCAATTCCAAAGGCGTGCATTTGCAGCTCGCTTTCTGTACGTCATTACAGAATTACAGTTTCGAGTAGCCAGGTCCTACGAGGGCAGGTTCAGTTGCCTTGCGTATGAATCCCAATCGTCCTCGATAAGCATATAGAAACTGAGAGGCATAATCAGGCATTCGAGCACTTATGCTTGAGTTCCGTGTGCACAGTGCCATTGCACATTCGATTCGAGCAGAGCACTCACAGTCTCGACTCTCATATCCAAGGCATCTATTCGAATTGCAATTTTGCAAGAGAGCTGTATCTTTTCGGTATATACAGAATGTAATCGGCTTGTCTTCAGACTTCGACGAATATATATATAATAGAGTCTGACACACCAGATATATGCCACTGTGCCCTGCGCCATCTCCTCCAGTGCTCCAGCCTCCATCAGTAGTCGGATGATTCCACATATACAATCTCCCCCGAAATCTGCACCCTCGGCGAACCGTCCTATAGCGCAACCCAAAGTTAGCCAATCTATCCCATGAGACTTCCTGTTTCCAGTTTCCCGTTTCCCGTTTCCTGCGCTCATTCAACCAATGAGTATCTTGGAATCTTTTACTTACCCCTACCAGCAGAAAGTGCGTAGCCAACAACTCAGCTGCCCCCGTAGGAAAGTCGTTCGGGATGGTGATATTGAAGGTCTCCTGGGGCGGTCCCGTCCCCTGGGCCTGGGGATTAAACGGTCCCGCGTAGAGAATCATGCCGATGTTGTCGCCTGCGTTGGGGCACTTCCCATCCGGGCAGGAGGCCATGCTGATGACGAGAGAGACTTCTCGGAGTTTAAGGCCATCTGTCTGTACGTTGGGGAAGCAAATTCTGTTAGCTTTGAGCGGGGTTTTTTTTCTTGACTTTTTCTGACTGGAACCCTAGATTGGATTGGCGATGGGGCGGGTGCGAAGTCATCTACGCCATGTTGCGTACCAACGGACCGAAAACAATAAAAGAGAGAGAGAGAAGAAGAGAAGAGGAAGAAAAGAGGAAAGGAAGGGAAGGCATGGGAAGGGAAGGAAAGGAAAGGAAAGGAAAGGAAAGGAAAGGAAAGGAGTTTTTAGAGGGACTGTTACGGACAGGTGTCTGGATAGTGATCGGAACGGGAGTTCCACGATCAAGCGACGCTCCTGGTCTAGGCTTGCGGATGCCAATGCTCTGTGCCACTGAGACGCCCGCGAGAGCGAGCGCAAGGAAAGGTGAAAACTTCATGGCGTCGGATCTGTAAAGGTTTGTGCGTCTGAGGGGGATTTTTCCGGACTCTGGCGATGGTTCCTGGGTTCCTGAGGGTGAACTTGTAAGATGTGAAGCAATGGAGGCCCGAGGGGGGAAAGCGATGGGCAGCACGTCTACATATAACCGTTGAAACCAGTCGACGGAAGACAGAAATAATTGGTCGAGTGGTATGAAGAGAAGGATGCACGAAAAAATTCATACAAAAAAGGAAATATAGGGCCAGAATGTCATGCATATCGGCATCATGCGCTTGCGGCTTTACGTTTCGCATTCCGTATTGAAGGGCTTAGGGAGCAGCTTATGGTAGCATTTTGCAAAATTAAAAGGGACTGCCAAGATGGGCTGATAAGCGTTCACCGTTGCTGATCGATCGGGATTCATGCCTGCATCTGTGCCGAGCCGTGGTGATGGATCATGGAATCATGGATCGTGGCGATGCTGCAATTGTGCTGCAGATGGAGGTGGGGTTATGTTAATGGCGGTACGAAGTATATGTATGAAACTTATAGCCTGAGTGACCGGTGCTTTTTTTTTCTTTTTTTCTTTTTTCGGGTTTTCTCTTTTTTTCTTTCTTTCTTTCTTTCTTCATCTCTTTCCTGCCGATTCTGTTCAATGCCTTTCCAGATGCCTTTTATGTTGCCTAACCTATTTCCTGCTCTGTGCTGGCATTCCCCCTTTTTGCGCTTCCTCTTTCTTCTCGCTTGACTCTTGAGCCTTTGCCTACCCATTTATTCAGCGCGATGACGTGTGTGACGGTGTGTCTCGAATGGGAGCATCTAATGTGGATTGCTAGATAGTGAGATCTCGTGGTTTCATGCGAGCTTGGCTGTTTTGCTTGACCATGCATACTTGAATGCAGGTCCACTGCTTGATACCTGTGCAGGGATGCCTCATTGCGCCAGAAATTCGGACCAGAAGGATCCAGAACTCAGAAGTTCTAGTGCAGAATGTCATTCGAATGACCCAATGTACGTATGTACCTCAGTGGAATACAGTATGTAATACCGCCATCGAAATCGAGATTCTGGCTTGCGGAGAAGATGAAATGCTGACACGGTGAGAGTCTAGAAGGACCGCAGTGAGACAGAATGACAGCGGAGCCGGGAACAGAATTGCTCCGTAGTCTTCCCAAATGTAGCACTTCTTCAACAGATCGGAGACCGATTGCGGAAGACATATCGCACCCAGGAATGTGCGATACATTGACATCGACACATTCAAGGTGCACTGACGTCACACATCGCGGGGTAAGTTGTAATTCAGTCGTCGGAACTTTGAAGCTGCTCGATTTCCTACCTACGGAGTACATAATAAGAAACTCTTTTTGTCGCGAAAATGTGTGCCCCCGCCGCAGCAGATTATTGGCTAAATGGCTTCGGCATCCAAGTTTCTTCTGATACATAATTGAACCTTGTCCGATAGGCGTCCGAGACTCCGACCTCGTTGGACTCCGACCCCCGCAACATGCGTCGTTGCAGTCTTACACCAGCAGTGAGACTAATGCGATACGTTTCCTTGATTCTTGAAGATGCATCTATGCATAAAATCTACGTATGCAGCTAGGAGCCTTTCTCGTTTCAAAGGACGCCGCTACTTGTCATCACAGGAAAGCGGCTTGTGAACTTTTGGCATTCACGCGCATACACTTAGATTCACTGTCGCAAACTCGCCCTTCAAGATGGACACTATGGGAACAAGACCCGTGGAATACGATATCATCATTGCGGGCGGCGGAACAGTAGCATGTGTCGTCGCAGGCCGGCTTGCCGAAGCAGATCCGACTCTGTCCATCCTCGTCATTGAACAGGGGCAGAATAACCTCAATGATCCAGCCATCACGACACCAGCGCTATTCTGGTCGAATCTGGCGCCTGAGTCAAAGTACGCCAGCTTCTTCAAGGCTAACAAGGAGGACTCCATCAATGGACGAGAAGCTGTTGTACCGACTGGCCGAGTATTGGGGGGCGGGTCGTCCATCAACTTCATGATGTACGCAAGAGGTATGTCTCTATTGCTCCACGTGATGTGAACATGACGACATTGCGCAAAAACCTAAATAGTTTCTGCCATAGCCCAGGCACGCGACTTTGACGCATGGAACACCGAGGGCTGGGACTCCAAAAGCCTTATCGCGCTAGCGAAAAAGCTCGAAACGTTTCACTTACATGGCCCGGAATACGACAAGAGCATCCATGGCTACAGCGGGCCCATCAATGTCTCCTATGGCACGTACGAACCCATGGCTCATCACGACATTACAGCTGCCGCCGTAGCCATGGGTGAGAAGTTAGTTGTTGACATGCAGAACTTTACAACGGCGACGGGCATTTGTCGATGGCTCAGATATGTCTCTCCTGATGGACAACGCCAGGACACAGCGCATCGGTATATCCACCCCCTCATGACGTCTGGCAAGTACCCCAACATCCATCTTCTCTTGAATACAACTGTTTCCCGCGTCCTTTTCCAGGGCACGCGCGCGACTGGCGTCGAGTGCCAGCCGTCAACCTCTTCGAATGCAACCAGCACCACGGGCTCCGCCACGACGAACCCCTCCACCACCTTGACGGCGAGAAAACTTGTCGTCGTCTCAGCGGGCGCGTTCGGCACACCACAGCTGCTGGAGCGGTCAGGAATCGGCAACAAAGACATCTTGGCACCCCTCGAGATCCCCCTCGTGGCCCATCTACCCGGCGTGGGCGAAAACTACCAGGACCACAATATGGTAAGGTCCAGCTACAAGGTAGACTTGCCTCCGTCCGAGACACTAGACGCAGTGATCGGTGGCCGTCTAGACTACGCAGCGGCTCTTCTCGAAGAGCACCCTACAAAAACGCACCCCATTCTAGGATGGAACGGCACCGATTTCGGAGCCAGGCTTCGCCCAACAGAGCATGAAGTAGCCCAACTGGGACCTGAATTCCAACAGCTCTGGGACCGCGACTTCAAGCACCAGACGGACCGACCCCTGATGCTTCTGGCAGCCGTTTCGACGGGTCTTGGCGAAACGGAGGAACGGGAACCTCCCGACGCGGCAGGCAGACGCGAACACTTCCAGTATATCACCATGATTCCCTACACTGCGTATCCGTACTCGCGGGGGAACATCCATATTGTCTCCAAGGACCCGTCTTGCCCCCCGTGCTTCAACACAGGCTTCTTGTCCCACTCTGCTGACCTGAAAGCCCAGCTCTGGGCGTACAAGAAACAACGCGAGATTATGCGCCGCACGAATATCTTCCAGGCTGAAGTGCCGTGCTGTCATCCCACGTTTCCCAAGGACAGCAAGGCGGCTCTGATGAATCATCATCCCGTGGGAGTTGGAGGCTGGTATGCCTCGAGCGAAGACCGGGGGAACTTGCCGGCCCTTGAGTACGATGTAGATGACGATGCCGCTATTGAGGGGTATATTCGTGATAAGTTGGCCACGACGTGGCATTCAATGGGGACGTGTAAGATGGCGCCGAGGGAACGGGGTGGCGTGGTGGACAAAGATCTGAATGTGCATGGGGTGACGAACCTCAAGATTGCTGGTAAGGTCTTGCGTCAAGCTCGACGTCTCATCTCCGACGCTGGTTTTGGACTTTCCTTTCATTTAATTTGTTCTTGTTTTAACTTTTGCTGACTGGGCTGCAGATTTATCTATTTGTCCCGAGAATGTGGCGGCGAATACGTACAACACGGCGCTGATTGTGGGCGAAAAGGCCGCCATTCTGATCGGGCGGGATCTTGGTCTTACCATCTCGGAGTCATGATGAGGGACTCGAAGGCACGGAGTGAATCAATGGGAAGTTGAAGGAACTTGTGTCCGATGATGTTCAAATCTGCTATACCACATGATACGGTATCGCGTCTTTCCTGCCCAAATACGATCTTTTTGTTTGTGGCCTCATCATGAGACTACGTCGCGGGATTGTCTCCTTTGGAGAAAGCACAGCATGCTGCATGACTTGGCCACCTGTGAAGGAGTGATGCGTACATACATCGTGTGATGCGGGCTTGTCAGCTTGTAGACCGTCGACCGAGCAAGTTTGACGTGTGCGAAGAGAAAGTCGAATGGCCAAACTGTGACCTGTGTTACTGTATTGACAACTCGAATATCTTATGCTGGATCGTCTAAGAAGTCAAGGGCGATACTGATGGCCTATCGATATGACGTGATGTGATGCTCATTGCTGAGCAGCTCACTTCTCCCTCTTCCTGTATCTTTCAGATGACTCCCGAGTCCCTCATTCGTATTGAATCAAGATATCTCAGAGGAAGAAACCTAATCACGTCGCGGCCGTCATATAATCTCAGCAGATTGATCAGAGACGGCAAGTAATCAGTACATCGTCATTTACATCCCAACAAGTGTCAAGCGAGGCTAAGTTCCAACACTGAAGTTCTGAACCGCCACACAGCGTTCCAGTCTTCAAAACATAAGATACCCCCGACTTACGCGGAGCAGATTAACCTATCTAGTCTAAGTTACCGCTTAACCAGAAACCAGTTATCTAGGAACCACGCAGCAGCCCGAAACGTTTCAAACATCCGCAACTGAAATGGTGTCAACAACAAGTCAAGACACCGTATACAAGCCACAAATTGCCCCCGATCGGCAATATCCAAGCAGTCCGATTTGATGATCGATACATAGTCTCGAGGTATCCGATGAAAGAAAAGTACTGTAGCTACGCCGAATATCGATTGTTCAGAAAAACTCAAGTCTCACGATGAGCGAACGCCCCCCGCCTCCCCGGCCCATGACCCAAAATCACCCAAAATGATGGCATGCATGCATAGAAGAAGAAGAAGAAGAAGAAGAAGAAGCGCTGTAAGAGCTGAAGAATCCCGCTCTTTCTTCATTGCAACACAATCACAATTTGCGCCGTGCTCCGATATTCCGGGGTGGAAATGAAAACGCCAATCACTGTTCCATTTGTTGGGCGACGGTGATGATGCTGAAATTAGAATGATTGCTAATGCTGGAAAGGACACTGTTGAGAGTGGAATGTGTGTTGGTGGTGAAGAGAAAGAGACGGATGTAAGGATTGGTGCATCTGTGATGGTAGTTGCGGTTGTGGTTGTGGTTGCGGTTGTGGTTGTGGTTGCGGTTGCGGTTGATGGTGTTGTTGCTGCTGCGGCTGCGGCTGTAATTGTGGTTGTGGTTGTGGCTGTGGCTGTGATTGTTGTTGGGACTGAGGTTGTAGTTGTAGTTGTACTTGCACTTGTTGTGATTGTAGTTGTGTTTGCGATTGTGGTGTCTGCGGTGTTTGAGGCTGCGACTGCGACTGCGACTGCAACACCAAATACCCCGGCCCCAAGAGCGGATGAGGCGCATACCGATACTGCACCGCATCAAGCTCCTGCGGCGCAAAAATAACGGATCGTGAAAAAGCGGGCAGCTCAGGATGCGGCGGCCATGTCGGCATCACATAAGGAACATGCCAAGTCTGCGGCGTGGACGGCAGCGGGCTGTCCTCCTTTCGCAACCACGTAGCATACGAATAACTGGTGCTAGGCGGCACGATAGGCGATGGGCCAGCTTCATGCGGCGAGTCCATTTCCGATGCCAGCGCCGCTGCATCGCATGGCATCCACGGCTGATGGGTGGTCCATATCCCCTTTCTCCTCCTCATGCCGATGATCAGCAATAGACATAGCTGTACGAATCGGATCCACGTGTTGCCAAGAGCGTCAATCAGGTTCCACCACCAGGGATTGTCCAAAGCGGGCAGAATCCAATGAGAATATAAAATGACGAAGAAGATCCAGCGAATAAAGTCGAGGATAGTGATGATCAGATATAGAATGGCAGCCTGGTTCTTAGGGAATTAGTCGGTTCGGTATTTCCATCAAGAGGGGGGAAACACAAACGTACCTGTCGTGTCGCAGCACCCGCCTTGTGCTTGCGCAGCACAAAAGCGGCATAGACGACTTGGCAGATGGAAACGCCCCACGAAGGGATGTAGAAAGACGCCCCAAGCTTTCCGACTACCTTCAACGACTGTATAAGCTGCGCATAGCTCGCGTTGTTTTCTGAGCCATTCCAGTACGCCACCCAAGCGGAGGCCGGCTGGCCAAAGTAGGCGAGCACCATGGAGGCGAGGAAGATGATGGACACATACGCGGCGTAACGCAGGCGCCGTTGATACGGCCACGACCGGCCGTCAAGCGAGCACATGAGCCCATTTCCAAGTTCGACGAGGACGAGAACGAAGCAAAGGTCGACTAGGTGTTCGAAGAGATTGCCAGTGAAGCTGAGATATCGTTCCGATCGGATAATGCAACTGATTTCGTCGTGCGTGTGATGGACCGTGTCATAGTAGCCAGCATCGTTTTGCCACGAAAATAAAAGAACGTTCAGAATGTCGGCCGCTATAATGCACGAGATTGACCTTTTATAAACGAATAGAGTCAATACATGTATCATCACCTGGAGCTTTTGCAACCTCAATCATTGATTCTTCTCATTCGACACGGGTTACACCATTGAACTCGGCACTGAGATGCGTTTCGAAAAAAAAATTAAAAAAAATAGGAAGGACGAAAAATGACAGCGGCGTGCAAGAAGTCTAGCTTCAGCCAACTTACACCAGTAAAAGGGGATGACACGCCTTCAGCCATGAAAACGCTCTTCGTGCTGGATCACCCTGACGTCTCGACAAGATCAAGGTCAAAATACCGACCATGGCAATTGGTAGCACCATGAAGCCTGTAATTGCCGCATGGACGATGGTCCAAATTGTGGCATCTTTGGCCATTGGTGGAGCACGCGATGCCCGGGTCTGACGATAGTGGAGGGCCCGTTACTCGGTCGCGGCCCGGCTACCCATACTTGAAAGTTGACAAGCAGGTTTCAGCCACGGAGAGCGAACGAGGCGAGGCGATTGTAGTCGTAGTTGGCGGCGACGAGGACAAGTGAGTGAGTAAGTATTCGGAATTTCAGAGTCTTGAGTATGATGTTGTATGTGTAAAGAAATATGAAAAAGGTTCGAGCCTCTTGTGGATTTAGCAAAGCAAGACAGACAGACGAACTGGGCAAACTTTTAGTGCTACCTTGGAAAGCTGACGATGGGGGTCGGCAGATGGGTAATGCTCAACATGTGATGGCAGTGGGCAAACCGACCGACCCAGTCATTGCAGAGCCAGTGCAAGAGGGCCAAGGGGAGTTTTTGGGGCAGATGGACGCTCTGAAAGTTTGAAATTGGTATGTACATAGCGGCCGTCACTCGCGGACTCCATGTCGCTTTTGGGTCACGACAAGCAGTGCAGTGAGACAAAGCTGGGGGCGCTGGTGGAGGTTGTGGAACAACACGAGTTGACAAGTTGTGCTTGTAGCCGGTGCGTGCGCGTGTCAAGCAGGGACTCATGCCAACAAGTCTTAGTAATGAGGCGCAGACTTCAGTGTTGTTGGCATTGAGAATCGGCAGCAAGATGTGCAGGTAGTATGTGAGCTGCGTGTTTGAGCTGCGTGTTTGTGTTTGCTGAGCGAGAGAAGAGCGAAGCATTCGACGAGAGAGGCACTCCTTTGAGCCAGAAGAGGCAAGGATAAGTTGGCAATGCGTCTTCTGATTGGACCATCTGCGGCGAGTATCATTTGCGAGAAGTACTCTGTATGCCTTGCCTGTCTTAGGAGCGTCGTCTCGACGGTCTTGGCCACTTGATTCCCGGAAAATGAAACCGCACTCTTGGCGGGGGCCTTTGCCGCGTTTCTTCTTCCAGTTGTTGTGACGATTTTGTGCAACAAGGCAGAGAAGATGTTACACTGCATATCGTCATCAACGTTTCGAGCAATGAACCGGCCGAATGATGGAATAGCCGCGGCAAAAAGGGGAAAAGGGCGCCAGTGCCGGCCGGGCCCTCGCTGGAGCAAATGAGATCTGGAGCATCTCTAGAGCCTAGAGTCTAGAGGCTTATTCGTATTGAAGACGCCGAGGCCGAATCGTGGCTTTGAAGCTAGCCACGGTCTGTCCCGTTCTTCCTACTTCTCGTGCGACCCGTCACTGGCCACTGTCACTGACTCACTGGTCAGGCTCAGCAACAAAAGCTGCAGGGAATGTGGTCACTGGTTGGCTCACGCCGCCATTGCTTCTGTGTTGTGTTGGTGACGTTTCATCAATGGCGCGGCCCGGCTTTGGTTCTTCAGTGGCTTGATGCAAAACTCTGTTCAGAGTCTACAGGAACGGTACCGCGGCTTCCGTGCGCAGACTTCCAACGTGGCGTTATTAGCTATCGTAACGATGAAGAGGTGGACATGTCACATGCCCTTGTTCAACTGGCGATGTGTTACCTACTCGGACTCCATAGGCATGTGATGATGTCGAGTACGGAGTATGTAGATGTTCGGTCGACCAAGCAAGATCACGGACTCAAGCCATGCATGATGCGCCTTTACAACTTCCCGGCTATACTCCGTACATGTGCGTGTGGGGACGAGGCGGTCATGGCGTTCACGGTTCAACTGAGTCCTGACAACTGCCAACGGTTATTAGGTACACCGTACAGCTGTCGACAAGTTACAACTGCCCACGGCTGGCCGTTACCTAGTTAACGACTGCTACAGCTGCTATGGACATGCATTTGTACTAAGTACACCACTGTCGCCAGGTGCCGGTCGCAATCCGTTGCCGATTGCCTATCAATCAGCTATCTTATTACCCCTTGCAAACTATAGTTCTGCCGTCCATGAACCTCTTCGCGTTTTACAAATTTCCGTTTAATCCTTTCTTTTAGCCAGCCGCAGGAGATCGATCTCATGTCATTGCATTACGTAGGTTCGACTACGGTATTGAGCTCACAGCCCGATTGATCGTCACCACTTGCCGCCAGAAAAGTGGCTCTCAAGCACTGAAAACAAGATTTGTCACGCATCGTCGCTGAACCTCCATGACCAACAACTACCTACCTATTACCGAATAACGACATCGCGCCAACTGTAACTAATGACCCTCTGATTCGTCAGATCGAATTATCCCGCCATCGGGACATCGTCAATCGTGACAAGCACTCCCGAGCTATCGGTTTCATGTCCTTGCTCTCAGCTCTCGATGCCGGTACACTTGTCAAGTACCTGTTGCGACAAGAGCCACGGTTTCCGCGTCTGGTTGTAGGGTGAGGTGACATGGCGCAGCACCAGATCGACTTGACATCTTGTCATCATTCTAGAGGCTTGATTGTTGCCCAATGGGAGGTGATTTGCTTGTCATTGCTGTTTGTGTTGCTTGCTTTGTCGAAGAGACGCTTATAGTTAGCTTCGGCCTCTTGCTTTACATTGACAGGCCGTAGGCGATGGACTGTTCCAGTCATTGAACTCTATTACGGATTGGTACCATGTGTACGGAGTACTTCGTGGCGGCCTGTTCAACATGAACTACATCGACGCGAGGGTTAGGTTTTTAGTATTTACATAACGCATTGCGAGAGGTCCTGCGAACTGGTTAACCATCCCATATTGACCGTTCCGTATTGGCTGGGATCACGTCCACGGAAACTGGTATATCTTTCCAGCCTGACGCATCTACTACGAATACTGCCGTTACAATACAAGTGCTTCACTGTTATGAATAATGAGTGAGAGATGAAGCAACACGTCTCTACAAAAGCATCGAGATACCCCTGGTCCCCTGGTCCTTGAAGAATCAGATTGAGTCTTGGCTGTCTCCAGACTCTTCACTCTTGAGAGAGCCCCGTCTTAGATTGTGCGTCGAGCGAGCCATGAGAGCGGCATCACATAAATGATGGCAAGTTGGCAACACATGGCAGTGAGCAACCAACTAACTGAAAGACCGGCCGTGTTCCACCTAGGCGTTCCGCGTTGAACCGCGGGTCAATCCCCTAGAGCTAAAGGATAGCAAAGAAGAGAAGCAGCCCACCGCCACGATTCACGAATGTTCATCGCCTCATGATTTCATCCATCATACCTACGGAATAGAAAGCGATCATGATTCTACATACAAATTAGGCAAGTATATCTTGGCGATGACAGGTGTTCGATCAGACGAGCAGAACGAGAAGAAAACAAGACAATGTCTCACATAGGCGGACATCCTCGAGAATATACTCCGTACAAAGTAGGTACATATGCACCGGTGCAGTCTATGAAATCATGGAATAAACTCAAAAAAAAAAAAAAAAAAAAAAAAAAAAGGCATGTGTAAATCAACCAGTCAACCCTGGGTCCCTGACACATAAACGAGATTAACCCGTTCGCCCAACTTTGCACATGCGACAAACTCCTGTAAGTCTCGTCACACCCCCAGCGGCAGACAACCCAAATCACCTCATCATTGTCTCCATCTGCGGCCCTATTCCGCGGCAATGTAACCTCACACACACGCAAAGAGTAATGATATTCGCGGCACCCACGTTGTAGTGGTACCTGACCCTGGACCCGGCATTGCCGGCCGCTGATCAGCGTCAGTAATTTCGTGTCGCGCAAGACGGCGAGACATGTTCGCCACGGGTGACGGAAGCCCATCAGGTACCTACGGAGTAGCTCTCAGATCCAGAGCGCCTGCTTGCTACATATGTACCTACAAGGTCATCTACATACCTACCTAGGTATGTAATTGTAGGTACATATGTAGGTACTCTCCGTAGTAACGTAGTTTACCCCAAGCCTACGATTGAACAACCCCGACTTTTTGTTCTCCGTAGACTGTTCGCGGACCACGGCTCATGCTTCCGCCCGCAGCACGGTCGGTCGGTCGTCGGTAGTATGTGGTTCCCTCGGCAAACTTATATTTCCGAGATTCCCTTGTCCGCCCGCCCGCTCGAATGATCTATACTCCATCATAGCCTGCTGCAGCGCGGCCTGCCCAACGTCGAAGAAGCCCAAGAAAACCGATTTGTCAGAGCTGGAAGGCTGTAAGGCTGCATTGTTCGATATGCCCTTGCCAACCCACCTCATTCTCGACCATGAAGACCATCTCGCTGACCCTTCCATGTGTTCCGTACTGAACAATGAACATTACTGCTCACATGAAGCCGCGCGAGTCCATCCTTCGCCACGGTCCTTCAGGCTTCAATTTTTTTTTTTTAAAAAAAATCGTATTCTATTGACGAGGTGAAGTCGGAAAATCTCTATTACCCTTTATCACGAAGCTCATGCATTGTCATCGTCGGGGACAAGTAGTCACAAGTCACAATAATGCCTGCCATACCCTCACCCTCACGGCGGCACCTAGGCAAATCCATCCCATCCGCCAATACGGTATCAAAATAAACCCCGTGTCCGACTCCTGTCGTGCAGTGTCGACTCCACGACGCCATTCACTCCTCAGAACGCAAAACAAAGTCCGCAAAGTTCAACTTAACCCCCCCCCCCTTCCCTCCTAAACTAAACACAAATCCTCCTCCTACTAAACTCCCCATCATCCTCCCCCTCCTCCTCCCCCCCCTCATCCCCATTCACATACCGGTGATCTGGCAAATCCATCACATTCTCCTTAAACGCAAACCCAAAATCCTCAATCGCCTTCTCCCCCCCAAACGCAGCACTCAAACTCCCCATCGGCTTCCCATCATGCCCACCCCTCAACCAGGCCTGGACATGTAATCCCACACTCGCAATAGCCATAGCAACATGCCAATTCTCCGTCCCCATGTACGTAAACGTCGTCACAGTAAGCGTCTTGACCATCCGAGCATGAATAGTCCGATGACATAACGGCGCAATCGCGATATTCATCCACGCAAAGACTCCACTGAGGGAGGACCACCGGTCGAGACCCGCCGCCCAGGCATAGCTCCATATGCGGATGAATTGGGCCTGTGTGCAGACTTGGCTTGTGGGGACGCGTTGGAGGATCGCTTGTGCCCAGATGAGAGCTGTGAGACGGACGCAGATGTAGACCATGTCGGGGGGGATAGGTATATCGGGGGAGCATCGGACGATGACGGTGGAGTCGTTGAGCCGTGTGCGTGTATTACTATGATGATGATGATGATCTGAGGAGGTTGCGTCGTTGTCAAGGTCTTGTCGTTTACGTTTTTGGCCGGTCGAGGAGGAGGAGGAGGGAGAGTCGCCGTCGGCGTCGGTGGGGGTGAGGGTGTCGATGATGGCGTCGTCGTAGCCTGGCTCTGTGTGGAGGAGGACTTCCTCGGGGAGTTGTTGGAGGAAGCAGAGGACGGAATTGGCGTGTTGGCTGAGGGAGAGTAGTTGGGCGGGGCTGGCATGGAGAGGGAGTTGCGTGACGGCTTGGAAGAGGGTGCGCATGCGGTCGAGCATCTCGGATGTTGTCTTGTGTAGTCGGAGGGAGGAGGATGGGATGGAGAAGGGTGGGCAGTCGAAGAGGAGGGGGGAGTTGAAGGAGACTTGTAAGGGGACGCGGCATGGGTCGTCGTACTCGAAGCCTGGTTGGCCGAACATGAGAGGTTCTGTGTCGTGGCAGAGAGCAATCACCACATCGTTGCTGGTTGGGTTTGTTAGTAAGAGCTTGACAGACCGCCTCATTGACGTGGATTTGGCTTACATGAGGGCAATCTTGCTGGTGAAGCCTTCCATTCCAAGATTTTGACACCCCCCGCGGAGTTGAATCATTCTTTTGAAACCTGCCATGTGAGCATGGAGTTCCTCTGTACTGCCCCAGTACCACGACGTTAAAATCAGTTGATACACGGCGAGAATGGCCGAGTCGCTGGTACACAGGGTTGGAGAGCTGATGTACTCGTTCAGCAGGCTGGTCGTGGTGGCTCGATGGATGTGTAGAAGAACCTTGGGCAGTCGTCCCGTTTCGTTTAGAAAACTGGCTGTGGTGCAGAGTACGACGTGGAGTACCAGCTTGTCTTGGATGGAAAACGGTATCCAATGCCTCATGAATCGATTGTTAGGGCGGGGACTGCCATCGAGTGAAGCTTTGAAACGACTGAGAAGTTGGAGGTCTGTTCGAAGCGTTGGTGGGATGAGAGTCAGCAGGCAGGCAGGGTGTGGAAAATCAGGAAGAAAAGAAATATTGTAGCATCGCCAACTTAATTCATCATAAAACAAGGGATCAAAGTGAGCCTTACGAGTTCGAACTAGTTCTTTGTTCATTTTTGTCGGCTCCATGGGAAGACGCTGCATCTGGTCTTCCAACGAGGCCAAATTATGAGATGGCTGACTCCGCGAGTGTAGAGCCCGCACCAGCTGCTTGCCGTCGATTTCCCACTCATCCTGGACAATACGATTCGCAACTCGCAGACGCGTCTGCATAATGAACTGAACCAGCTCAAGAAGAGCCCTGTCTCTGAAAAGTCCAGAGCTGTCGCGAAACTTCATGAGAAAGGGTTTGCCTCCGGCCCACGATTCATCTCTCATGGAGTACACAGGTTTCTCCCGATGGGTAAGTAGATAAGTCGGCGGCAATACACTTGACTGGATGCCCGAAACATTATCTACGGCGGCGCCCAGATCAAGGCCGCCCTCCACGTCGAGAATGGCATCATGAATGGCGTCTAGGTCAAGATGAGAGTAGAAGCCACCGCCGCTCGGCTGTGTGCCACCGTCCTTTGTCCCACGCGGTGACTTTGATCCCCACGATTGCCTAATCGTCGTTGTGTTGTTAGCATCTTGTCAACTGCCTGTGTGCTGAGGAAACAACGCATCGCTCTTGATGGCAACAAGTCATACGTCGGACCCGGGGGGGGGAGGGAGATGTGTACCTTTTCGTCTTGAAAGGGCCATACTCACAAGCAGGCTGGGGAAAGCGTCGCGCACAATTTGTACACGGGTGAGTGAGCGAGCACTACAGCATCACGGCATTGTTAGCAAGTTAACAGCCATCAAGTTCCCCCCTGGAATATCACGACCCTGGGCTCAGAATTTCCAGGCGGCAATATGCAACTAGTTGGCTACACTTGGGCAGTCAAGACTCAAATTCAAGAAGTATACTTATAGGCTGGCCAGCACGTGGCATAGGCCCAAGCAGAGTCTCCATGTCACGCCATCACCCCATGCTCCGAAATGCAAAATTAAAAAAAAGGAAGTTCGGAGTAAGAAAGAAGATCCGTGCCCACAATCAGCACCAAGTCGTGTTGTGTTGTGTACCTTTTGTTTGCGCCGCCGACACTCCTGGCAGGCGGTGGGATATCTCGCCCTGATGACCAGGCCACGATTCGGTGATGCAGTCGCAGCAGCAGGTGGTTGATTGAAAGACGATTGAGATTGCGAAGAAGGCGAACAAGACTGTCCGTTTAGGTGCGGCTGGAAGTCGTGCATCTGCATGTCATCCGGGGAGCCCATCTTGTCCCATGGCCCAAGAGCAGCCTCGGCCCAGGCTGACATGAGCTAGGTTTGGGGGGGTGCGTGGTCCTGAATGGAAGGGAAGCGAGGGAAGACAAAAGTGGGAGTTCCTACAAAAGGCAAAGAGTAACCCCCCCAGTCTCGTCTCGATCGAAAGCTATCTCCGAAGCCCTGGCAGCAGCAGCAACAGCAACAAAACAGCAAGGCAGGCAGACGAACGACAGACGATAGGTATGTATGTATGCTCGCGTGTTTCGCGGTTCGCGGGTGGCGGCTTCAGCGCCAACCCGGGAAAACCCAACGAAACCAACGGCGGCACCCGATGCTGCTAGTGGGTACGGACGGACCGGGACACGTGGAATGCCGGCAAGGGAAGTGCGTGAGATCTGGTATGTATGGCAGGTTATCGTTTGTATCGTTTGCATACAGGTATGTAGGTATACACGCGATGAGGTGAGCCCTTGCACGACAAGCCGGTGGCACGATAGAAGGCAACAACAAGAAGGAAAAAAGAAGGTAAGAAGAAAGAAGAAGGACGGCCCAGCCAAAACGGCATGTGATGGAGAGGGAGAGCTTAGAAGGCTTAGAAGTTAGAAGGGGGGGGGGGGGGGGGAGGAAGAAAACAAAAAGAGTGGGAAGCCCACGGCAGATGCAGGCAAAGGAAAGGCGGCGACGAGTCCGCGAGTCCAGCGTTGGGGGACCTAGACGTGGACAGCCTCAGATTGGTTCGTAGAAGCAAGCCATGAAGAAATCAGAAACAACCTCTGGGTCACATTTCTGTCTTTGCTGGCGCTGCAGCCGTTGAAGTGTGTACATACCTACCTCTCGATGTACTGTAGATGAAAAAGAAAGGCGGATATTGGCTGGCTCCAACTGCGAAGTTCTATCTGGCACGTTTTCAAACGGCGAGAGCGGCGCGACATGATTCACAGCTTCAAAAATTCACAACCTCACGAAGCCCCTTCACAGCTTGGGCAAACGAGCGAAACATGAGAGAAAGAACCCGGCCGACGAGTCACGAGTCACGACCACAAATGGCGGCTTTTGAACAAGGAGGGGGCTCAGAAGAGGGGACAGGGGTAAAAGGGCGGAAGTGCGATGTGATGCCGCGATGTGAATGGGTGTGGGGAGGTGGAGCCGATTTGCTTGGCTAGCTGCTCTCTGATGGCTCGTAATGGCTGAGTGTCACTGACTCACTGGTGACTGGACAACATTCCCCCCGCGTCTCTCGGAGTTCTCAACAGATGCCGAGTAACGGTACATACGTTGCGACGAGATGAAACGAGGCCAAGGAGGTTAAGATTGTGCAACCACACAAGTTGATGGAAAGGAAGACATTGGAAAGCCGGGGAAAGGGTAAAAAAGAGACAGGGACAAGGTACATAGGGAAGGTCGAGGACAGGAAGGTTGGTTGGACGAAACAGGACATTGGAAACTCAAAGGCTCAAGACTCAAACAAGAATTAGGTACCTAGGAAAGCCCGCACTGGCCAAGGCACCGGCACTGAGCCTAGCCACTTGTGATGCAAAATGACGGGTCTGATCGATCTGCTTGATCAACCGAGAAAACATACGACGTATGTAGACATACCAGACAACATGACGCCACATGGACAGCATCCGGATGGCGCTCCGACGCCTCAGCACGCTTCGGTCAGTAATCCGTCAGCGACTGCGCCTATTCGAAGGTATAGAGTTATAGAGTTATACCTATGTACCTATATTGACTAGATGAGTAATGTAGGAGTACAGGACGGCCCGATACAATTTTCTCCGCCTATGGGCGGCAGCTGCTCTTGGTCGTAGTGGGCGGGGAGTACCTTGCATTCTTCAAAAGTACTTGACAGTGCGTTGACTGAAATCAGCTTATTACTACATATCTATATAGGGAAGCTAGCTGTTCGTCATCAAAACGATGTAGGCCTCCAGTCACAGCAATTCATCCTCCAACTGCGGCTGCACAGGCACAGACTACAGCCAACAGGCACGATTCGCAGAAACAACAACTCCTAACTGCTGCAGTTCAAGTTGCAGAAGACGAAACTGCAACCAGAATACTCACGCAACAGTCTGTAAAAGTATCAACATGAAAGTTTGCTGATGCCGCAACGAGAAGCTGTTGCGCAAGTATTCTGATCTCGGGTTTATCAGGGCAATATAGCTCAACAAAAAAGGGCAATACGGCGATGTTCACAGATCGGCGTTATGGCCGTGCGAAGGGACCACGCAACTCTCAAACGAATCAGTCAAGAGGAAGAACCCAACGGAAATGTTCTGAATTGTTTGTAGACAAGCATCCTGCCGTATTGCCCTTTTTTGTTGAGCTATACGTGATTATGTTGCCTCTCAATTTGAATGCTTCCCAACTCGAAGTGCAGCAGTGAGTATTGATGGACCGCTATTTCTGCGAATCGTGCCTGACGAGCCGATTTATGATGGCTATTGAGCCGCGTTTTTTTGCCTGTTCAGCCGCCAGCCGCAATTGGATCATAAACTGTCGTCGCGAATTTGGCACCGTTAAAAGACCACCCGGGCGTTGAAAGTTGCCCTCGAAGCTGCTTGGCGGAGGCATGATCGAGCTGTTGACGGCATCGCATTCTCTGCAGCGGGACCTGCTAGCGAGATTAAGGCGGTAAAAAAAAAGAGCCGGCAACTGGCGCTGTTAAGGGCGATCGTGTATGTATGTATCGCGAAAAGTTAGCTGTGGCACGTCGCAAAGGAGGCAGAGCAGTCATGTCCCTCGGGGGTCAGCACTATTCGAACCCGTGGGTACGTGCGATGTTGGAAAGGTCGAGGGGGGAGGAGGAGGGATGGAACCTGCGATGTTTTGACGCGCCAAATAGAGCGCCCGGTGGCTGCTGCGAGCGCGAGCGCGAGCGTGACGGCATGCGCAAAGGTGGCTGCGATGATAAAGATGACAGGGAGTTAGTTTATTTGCAAATCTAGAATCCGATGGGAAGTAAGCCTGTGTAGTTTAAAAACCGAAGGGTACGATGCTGACGTGACGAGGAATTCCACGCATTCGCATATGCTGGCTGATGGTGAAGGAGATAGGTTTTCGTGGCTTATGGCGCAGCAGCTGCGAATATGTACCACATAGTACCTACACTACTCCGTACTCTGTACATGTAGGTACCTACTTTTGAGGACTTACAAGATTACCTACCACGGAGTCATCATTGCATTGGCATTATCTGCTTGAAGTTCTACCGCAAGTCTGCAACGCGCTCTCAGCAGAAAGACAAGCAAGTCATTGGAAGTAATCAAAATCGTGGCCAGTGCCCAATTACATGGTAGAGGGGTACGTCTTGCCATATAATTAACCCAGGTACATAGTTTAATAAGATGGTTAGCTGCGCTGAGAACAGGAAGAATGACGACAATACTACTGCCATGCCAAACCCCTCTGTAAAAATATATGGCAAATTGCACTTTCAGCTCTCAAAATTAAAACACACGTGATACATCCCATATAGGGCATTACTTACGTGCAGATTCGAACTACTTTCTATTTCCCACCAAATGCCCCTAAAAGGAACAACCATTATACGCACCTGGTATCTTTCTACTACGTACACACATAACACAAATAACCGCCATCAGCTCGAATCCCAGATGTCTTGAACAATCCCACACCCACAACACAAACTCCTGGTATCAATAGCCACGCAAAATAAAGCCAGTGTTGCCGTGCCGTACAAAAAAAAAAAGAAAGAAAACGATAGATAAAGCCCCTCCACAGCCCCCGCGAACGCCTATTCGTCACCTCCACCACAAAAAACTCCCCCGATCGCAAAGAAAATTGAGCCACATCCAAAAAGAACAAATAAGAAAACGAAACACACGCCCTGTAGCCCCAGTTCAAGCTTCAGATCTAACGTGTCCGATACTCAGGTTTACGCGCCATATTCACCGGCGGTGGAGGCTCGTCATCATCATCAATCGGATACGGCGGGATCGCCGGCTGCGAGAGACGCAGCGGCGGCGGCACCGGCATCTGCGGCAAAGACTGCCGGCGATTGCTGATCGGCAAAGGCGTCTTTGGCGGCAGAGGAGGCGGCTCGATTCTCACAGGAGGCGGCCCCGCTGCCTGGGGAGGTGGTAGTGATGAGCGTGGGTACTCATCCGGGCTCATAATGACAATCTTTTCTGTGTCTGATGCGCCGCTATATCGGTTCGCTAAGGGCACTGCCGTCGCAGGGCGGCTGCTATCCTCCGCGCCTCGTCCGCCTCCCGTCGCTGACACAGGCGCAGTGCCTCGAGAATTGGGCGGGCTTAGCGGTAGGCGATCGTGCGAGCTGCGAGGCGATGCCAGCGGGTTTGGACCAACGTGTAGACTGTCTGTTCCGGAGTCGAAAGAGGATCTGCTGGGCGGACTGTGTGGGGGACGTTGGGGGAATGATGTTGGAATATCGCCGGCAAGTTCTACTGCAAAGGGCAACCCAAAGTTTGTCGTTGAAGGCGACTTGACGAGCTCAGGAATTCCTTGTTGCGCGCGTTCCCATCTGGATTTGGCTCGTAGAATCTTGGCAAGCTTGGACGAGATGCCATATATCATCCTCTGCTCGGCTTCGCGGGCCATATAGCGCCGTGTGCTCGTGCTGATGTCCCCTAGCCGGTGCCACTCGTTCATTCCGAATTCGCCGACCCCAACTTCAACGTTGAGCCGGTAGTAGTTGTCGACACTTACACCTCGCTTGGAAAGGTGTTCTCGTAGCATATGTTCGTGGATTTTCTCGCATCCTTCGATCTTGGCAATCAATTTTCGTCGCGCTTCGATAAAATCTCCCAAAAATCCTTCGTACCATGCGTTGGAGTTTGCGTCGGTAGATTTCGGACGTCGGCCGGTGCCTACGCTGACAAACACGCCAATTTCTCGGCCTGGCCACTCGTTCACCACGGCCTCATCCAGCGCATCAGGCGCAGGGTTAAAGTTTCCGGCGCCATCATCGTGGAAGATGGACTGGCCGATACGTATGGGTTTGAAAGCTAGACCGATTGCGCTGGTGGCGCGGCCCGCTTGCCAAATTTTACAATCGAATTCCGGGGGCGGCTCGCGTCTCGAATCGTATGACCGCAGCATAGCGGGTGGTGAGCCGCGCGGCGAACCCTGATATATGGCGGTGACAGCGCTACAACAAAAATCAGTAACTGACTCAAGGGGCATAACGGGAGAGGGAAAAGAACGGTAGCGTGTGAGAGGCTTACGTTTTTGTTCTGTTTTCCCGGGCGTCGTATAATCTGGCATGTGGATTGCCATGCCTCGAGATCCAGGCCGGCCGAGACATCTGCGCCGATGGGCTTCGAGCACTGAAGCTGACAGTGCTCGCGTTGCTCGGATTACGCCTTGGTGCAGCGGCGCTGGAATACTGGGCAGCGTTCAGAGGACTCATCAGGCCGTCGTCTCGGCTCCCATTTTTCTCATGTGCGGTGTGTTCCTGCACCGCTTGCTGTATTGCCTCTTCCAGCTTGCTAGCTTTGAATAGCGTAGATCGGTATGGGATGCCGGCAATCGTCTTGTCGGTTTCAAAAACCATTCGCGTCATGCGAACATACAGTTCCTTGCATGTCTCCAAATCAAGTCGCATGCGACCAAGCATCAAAGCGATAAGGCCGCCTGTCCCGGTCCCTACTATGAGATCAAAGTGGTCGCATGGTTTGGGAATCTCGTGGCGTCGAGGAGCCCGTCCTTCGGCTTCGACAAAGGTGCGATGCATCAATTCCTGGACAATGATAAGCATGGAGTAGCCGCGCACGCCTCCTCCATCTTGTACAAGTTGTCAGCTTTGACTCTGTTTCGTGCGGAATTACCGACACTTCCAGGGATCGGAAGGCGATATTATACACACCTAAAGAAAGAATGCGCAGAGGCGGGCCCTTTGTGGTATCCTTTCTGCGAACGCCCAAAGAGTCCATCTTTGGTGACGGAGCCTGCAAAGCTGCGCTGGAGAGACGAGGCACAGAACTTTTTCAGAGGTTGAATCGAGTCGCGAAGTTTCAAGAGGTAGATTGAGACGTTGCGTCCGTCCAGATGTACATATTGCGAAGGAGAAGAAGTTCGAGTGATTTACCGGCCGTGTCGGCTGACGTGTGATGCGAAAAAGTAGCCGTGTTCCTCGCCGTTAACAAAAGCCGAATGACGAAACAGGCGCAGCAAACTAGTGACGGCGCCAACTGGCGAGTGTGCTATTGCCTGACTGCTCAGTGCTTCCTGACCAGCCTTGGCCCTTGAGCTGTAGCCTGTGACGCAATAGGACCACTGGACCAGACACTACGCGCACTTTTGCACCGCCCACTTGTGGGCAGTGGGCACTGGAGTTGAGTCACGGGCTACGGCATATGCAGGTAGGGGGGCCCTGGGCCTGTAGGCTGTGGGCTGTAGGATGAATAAACCCGAAGTACCGCTATAACGATCTGCCATAAGTCGACGACATCCAATAACTTTGAGCCGCAAAACCCCGTGTCCCAGATAATATGAAGATATCGAATTTCTCGACAAAGCGCGTTGTATCGGTATATCGGGGCCCTCGCGACGCACTTTTTTTGGCCCACCCAATTCCTCCTATTCTATCTCCCCCCAATCTACCCAATTCCTCACGCAACATCTAACCCAATCCATCGCTCCCAATAAGGCTCCTAAGAAGTACAAGAGGGTTCCAAGTACCGAATG
This sequence comes from Claviceps arundinis, assembly GCA_018360175.1. Classification (NCBI taxonomy): domain Eukaryota; kingdom Fungi; phylum Ascomycota; class Sordariomycetes; order Hypocreales; family Clavicipitaceae; genus Claviceps; species Claviceps arundinis. The sequence goes on from SRPS01000022.1 coordinate 124,255, forward strand.
ACTGGGCCTTCGAAGATACCGTGAAAAAATCCCCATCTCAAGCAGGCCGCGCTAGCTGCCTGCTTCAAAGAAAAGTACGGTCAGAGCGTGTCACAAGCCACGGTATCGGAGTCCTTGTCTTTCAAGTTCAAGGTTCTATACAATCCGACAAAACGTGTCAAAGACGACACTCAGAGAAATAAGAAGGCTCATTGACCAGAGCTCGAGGCAGCAAACCTTATCATCACCACTGATCTCGCACACATGACAACCACGCGATTATGGAATGCATTTGCAGTCTACGAAGGCTTGCCAGTTCCAGAGTTGAGCAACGTATGGGTACACAGATTTAATCCCGCACTTGATCTGTCTACCTCCAGCGACGGGTTGTGTAGAGAGACCCCAGTCAGGTATTGCCTTCCAAAAGAGGCCAGATTTGTCACAATTATAGACGTCCTCTGGCTCATACAGAGCAGCTGGCTCTGTAGACGATGCCAGCATTGAAGAGCAGCATTGAAGAGAAATGGTTGAAATCTGGTCAACCGTTGCTCTGTATAACCCAGAGGACGTCTATGATTGCGACGAATCTGACCTCTTTTGTAAGGTAATACTCAACAGAGGTCTCTCTACACAACCCGTCGCTGGAGGTGAACAGATGAAGTGCCGGATTACACTACGCTTCACCTGCAATTCTAATGGCACTGACAAGCCACCTCGGTTTATCGGTACTGATACATATCGATCTTTTGCAAGACGTAACGTCCACTTGAACTCAAATGAGTCGCATTCACAAGAACAACAGTAAAGCCTGGATGACGGACTTCCTCTTTGAAGAGTATCTCGTTTGCTTTGATCGATACATTGGTGAGACCAAGCCCGGAAAGGAGGCACTACGCCTTATGGACAATTTCTCTCATCCAGGCTTTGCTATTGTTCTTGGAAATGCCATTCATCGAGTTCAAATGGACGTTGTGTCTTCCAAAGGATCGATATGTACATAGCTAATTAAAGATGCAGACATCAAGAAGTACAAACGACGTGGCTGGAGAGAAGTTAGAATATTCGTAGGGGACAAGTGGTTTACCTGAGCAATGCAGCCCTCTCCATCGGCTGTGCCTGCTTAGGTATCCAGTCTCTTCGGGGTGATACATGTAGGTATTTTAGGCTCTGATTTTTTGGCCATTTCTTTACAAGGCTTTGTTAAAGTCTAGGTTGTTCTATATTTACAAAATTACCCCTTTATCTTTCCCTAGCCTCGTGAGTTGTACCCTGTCGAAGCCTAGCCTTGCCGTCTCCTTGTTGCGAGCGATTGCGCGGAGTATGTATGCATGCCTCTGTCAGCCCTGAGCCTCCAACCGGTCATCTCACCCGATTACACAAAATCATTAGATAGCTTCTCAAGCACAGGACGATCGAGACTTGGTTGCCATTTCCACAGTTTCCACAGACCATTTGAAAATGCTCAAGCGGCGCCTGGCGCTCTCAAGGCTGATGACGAAGAGGTCAGGCGCCGAGACTCGAGAGGCGGCCCACCGACTCCGCCGCTTGAAGCAGGATTGAACGTACAAGAATAAAGGCCAAGACGACGCCAACACAACCCGGCGTCTTTGTGACGGGTTGCCAAAACAGTTAACCATAGCGAGAACCTTCCCGTTGGACACTTTTGACTGGCAACAGATTGAGATCTAATGATGCACGCGGCATCTAGATCGACCTCTTACCTATTTCTTCACAGAACTTGTCGTTTTCATGGCTCTTCCTATTGGATGGACAAGCACATGGCCAGGTATTGCGCGGAATTGGCGCCATCAATGCTGCCAAGACGGGGTGACGATAGACATCTTTCGGACGCGGCTGAACGGGAATCACAGACGCTGTGTGGGCAGGCCGCCCAAAAGGCAGCGAAACATAGGTACTGGAGGCATCACGTCGCGGTTTGATCTGCACCTGCCTGACGTCATGCCTCGTGACGGATGACTAGTATATGTAATCCGAAGCTGCTGCGACGACGGTTCAAAGGAAGTCGAGGGATGCCACCCGATGGAGATAAAGCAAGGCTGTACACAAGTACATATTTGAGTCTTTGATGTCGCCTCTGCGTCCGTGTCTGCACCTGGCTGGGCCTGCATGATATGATGAGTTCTATTTAATATTATGAGACACTACAGCCAATAACACGCCCTCCGGCGTATACTTTTAGGGAGTTACGTGTCAACTTGGATCGTGCACTCGCGAGCACTGAGGCCATGAAGTCGAGGCGGCGGGCGTGGGATGAGGGGTCGAGTGAGGAGTCGCGTGGAGTCGCGCCGAGGCCACACTTGTTTGAGGGTCCTCGGCGGCTGTGCATCCTTCTGAAGCAGGTTCCCGTCGCCTATCAGCCAATCATAGCGCGCGGTGGCCCAACTCCTGTCCCAGAAAACACACTGCTCTTGCAGACTTCGTCGGCTTTGCAAGTGGGTCTGTTCCGTCTGTCTACGACTCTACATATTGCTGGCAGCTGCGGATCGCGGCTCGACCTTGTACATCATACTCCGTAGGTAGGTACATGTGTACACGACGCCCGGCGCCTGGCCCGGCGCCTGTCTCCGGCTAAAGCGGCCCTCAGCCCTGGAGCTCTTCGGAGTCGCGGACCATAGCTCCGGTCCCGCTTGGCATTGAATACAATCGCATATGTATCTACTTCATATGATGTACATATGCAGTAGGTACATATGCTCAGAGTAACTCCACAATTGGTTTGATAGCCTCGTCCATGTGGCGCAGCCTTGCCGGATGGCCGAGTTTTGGCCCTTCCCGCAGCATCAAGCCAAGCCACGCCAGCCCACCAACCTGCAGCCTCGAAACCCCACCTTGTTCGTCCCCCTCTTTTTCTGCTGGTCAATTCTTCCGACGCGAGATCAGAGACCAATCAATGGCCGCACTCGCAGCCTTCACCTGCAGCCCCGTCGCCTACCGAGCGGCGAGTACAGCCCCGTCGACTCCTCTGCCTCTCTCTCTGCCTCTGATCAGCTTCTGCCGAATCGCTCGCAATTGAGCCCTCGCTGCATGGCTCGCCAGGCCGATCTGCCTTGTCCTGACGCATCCTTATCCCATCGCTCGCCTTTCCAGCTTCTGGCTGTTCCAAGCCTTGTTCCACGAAGTCCTTACTTGGTAATTAGATACCGACCTAGGTACTAAGTCGTCGTCACTGGAGCTCTGCTCTTCATCTTCCCCGTTTTTGCCGTCTGATATTTCCGCCTCTCCATGACCTACTCTGCGGTCGCTTCCAGATGCTCGTATGTCGATGGAACCATCTACAAAAAGAAGAAAGTTGGCTCCCAAGGTCGACTCCTCGCCGGTCCCCAACTCGCAGCTCGTCGCCAGCCAGTACACCAACGAACCATCGGTGAGCCTCGCCACGTAGTTACACCGTGGGAACAAACACCACCTTTTACACCCGCTGGGCCCATGAAACTGACCCAAATCTAGCTTCAGCAGAACCATCATTATGGCGCCTATGATCAGCCGCTCTCGGAGCGACATGATTTCGAGTCCTTTGCGAGACATCTCCAAGACGCCGCCATGCTCATCCAGCGCCAGACAGAACGGCCACCGTACAGTCATGTCTCGGTGCTACTGTTGAGCTGGGAAGATGACCCATCCATGGACCAGGACGTGGCAGCCTTCGAAGCTATACTTCGTAGCAAATACAACTATGTTACACGCCGGTGGCAGATCCCCACCGTACCAAACCCGAGCATAAAGCTTGGTGTGCAGATGGCCTCATTTCTCGAAAATGCCCGACCGAACCACCTCTTGATCATTTACTATGCTGGCCATGGATTCGTTGGTAATGATGGTCATTTGTACTGGGCATGGTATGTCTGACCCACTGCGATAGGGCGTGATTCCGAGGCGTGTCTAACCCATCGACTTTTTTTTTTAGCAATGCGCAAGACGAATCTGCCAAACTGAAATGGGATGGTGTTCGATGCTTATTTGAGGATGCCCAATCTGATATTCTGCTTCTGCTCGACACTTGTGCCGTGCCCGATCCTCCCACTGCTGGTAGCCATGGAATGAAGCAAGGCATCGCTGCGTGTACTCCCGAATACAGCTCTCAATACAGCGTTCGTGATCAAAGGTCCCGGTCATTTACGACAGACATGATTGACGCTCTGCAAAGCCTGCACAACGGAAGGCCATTCAGCGTGAAGAAACTATTTGAGGAAACAACTGCACAGAACCAATTGCATAGTATACAGGGAGGGAGACCAGCAAGCTTGATACGACCACAATTACCATTGTTCTTCAGTCTCACGCCAGGTGAAAGCCAGTACATAAGTCTGGCCCCGTTGCCTCCAAGGCCAGGGTCCGTCTCCGAGGCCCAGATTGGGGGCGAATTTGCCGATGTTCAAGCTCAGTGTGGCCGCGAAGACAATCTGATTGACCCAGAATCCGCTTCCGACCTTCGCTTCGACGAATCTCGCGTCCTGGTGTGCACCACATTTGTTGGAGACGCCAGCCCAGACATGTCATTTTTCAACCAGTGGCTCCAAAATAGACCTCCACTCGGATCGAGGATTGCCGTTGAGGGCATGTTTCTCGGACCGCCTACAATGCTGCTCATTTCCATGCCCCAATCGATCTGGAACGTCGTGCAGCACGACAAAGTCTGCTGCTTCTTGGGTTACATTAGCTCCCACAACATGGTTCACTTGTATGAGAATCTGGTAGAGCCAGCTGGTGTGCGGGCGACTGCCAAGCAGGTAGAAGATGGGAAGATCCTATTAGAGGCGAGAGAACTTGCAACGGGAGGCGCACAGGCGAGGATCCCCCAAGACACCGAGAAGCGCGAATCGGCACATCATCCCTCTGTTTCCCGAGACAGCAACGCTCACCGCGATCGGGCGAACATGGTGCCTCCAAGCACCCCATCGCGCCCGCCATATGGCGCTGAGGATCTCAAGTTGAAAGATGACGAGGAGGGCTCAGCCGAAATGCAGGAAGCTGCTGAGCAGCTCAAGGCACTCAGCCATGTGCGCCACCGAGGTGATGAAGCTCCGTCGGCGGACCGGATACGAACGGCTCACTCCGAGATCACCTCAGACATACCACGCGGAAAGTCCAGGTCGGCCCAGATAACCACGTCCGCTGTGCTCGAAGATGTGAAGATGACGCCCGACTCAAAAATAACGAAAACACCGCGCCGCTCTGCTACGAAACAAGAAACGCTTTGTAGCCACTGCAGCCACGCCCCGTTCAAAGACTACTCCTCGCTACGCAAACACGTCGCCGCCGCGCACACAAGGCCATTTCCCTGTGCATTTTCCTTTGCCGGCTGCACAAGCACGTTTGGTTCGAAAAACGAATGGAAGAGACACATCGCCTCTCAACACCTATGCCTGCAATACTACCGATGCTCTGCCTGCCCACAAAGCGCCATCGAGGGCAGAGGCAATGAATTCAACCGCAAAGATCTCTTCACACAACATCTCCGCCGCATGCACGCTCCATTCCAAATCAAACGAGCCATCTCCCCAGGGGATACACGCATCCAAACCGACTGGGAAGCACACGTCAAGGAAATGCAGACATCGTGCCTGGTGACGAGACGGCAGCCCCCACAGCGAGCAGCGTGTCCAAAACATGATTGCCACAAAAGTTTTGAGGGCCAGAGCGCGTGGGATGAGTGGACTGAGCATGTGGGACGACATATGGAAAAGGGAGAGGGACCGGACTTGGCAGCTGATGAGTTGCTCACGAAGTGGGCTCTGGAGGAAGACATCATTGAAGGGACAGGAGAGGGGCAGTATCGTCTTTGCAATGCCAGCGGGATGCCTTCATCGCAGGATAGCGCGGGGGCGTCTCTGGACCGGAAGGATTCGTTGGCGACGAGTTTAACGGATGGGGGGTTCAGGGTGGAGGATGCGGCCGTGAGCGGATCGTAAGCCATTGATTGGATGGTGAGATGACGACAAGAGAACTCATGCGTGAACTTTATCAATTGCGCCGGACATGGGGAGGGATGATTCATACATAATCATGAACTGCGGAAAGAATGGGCGATGGGGCGCAGGTTACGTACCATGCCTAATTTTTGAAAGGGAAACGAATTACGAAGCCATGAAGGATCTTATCATTGCGTAAACAGCAGAAGCCAGTATTGATGACCTTTGTCAAGGAATTGCTTACTTGAGTCAACTTATAGTGAATATACGATTACGGCGTCTATCGTTGTGCACCCGTTGAATAGGTTATGAGCCTGGGAGCCGCATGGAGGCTGCAGACGCGACTCATGATCGACGAAAGCAAGGTCGAGTAATGCCTCCGAATGGAAGTAAGTGTCGGAGCCCAGCGACAACGTTCAAGTACGACTGCTGGAAAGTCGAAGCAACCCAACGTCGAAGCCTTTGAAGGAAAAATGAAGACATGGTCTCCGCAACACAAAACAATAAGTCAAATACGCTACACACAACTACACTATGGGGAGGCAAAACAAGCATTTGCCAATCCATGACAGGGGTTTTCATGAAGATCGGCCTCGCCTAGTAGAAATTGCGATCGAAAGTAAGTACACAGCTTTCGTGTACGATATGCTTTGATACCGGGAACGCGGCTCCAAAAACACCCCCCCTACCCAATCATCAGCCCCAGGGCCAACTCCCGCACCAGTCACTTCTACGGCTGAGTCTTTGATGATGAATTGACGAGCCAATTCGAGAGGATGGGACATTTTTTGGAATTGACAAAAGGTGAAAGAATGGAACAAGGCAAATGCCAAGGCACTTGGCATTATTCTTGAAGGATCGAGCGCTGACCATGCAGTCGTCATCGACAAATGCGAGACTGCCTCTGCCGTTCGGGCCCAGCTCAAGCGCAGATACATACGCAAAGACCAGCGTACCTTCTGCCAACCAATACATGGCAAGCCCTTCAAAGGATCACTTTCAATCAGGAATCCGGGATCAGTGGAGCGGGAATGAAGCGGAAACCCGAAGGTGTACCGATGAAATGTCGTTGCAGCTGATCTGGACATGAGGCGTGTCTACCCATCAACGCCCCTCCCATTCTCCTTGCCACGGTGCTCCAGAAGCATGAACGGTACCCAGTAGTCATTGACTCAACACATTCCTGACAAATCAGTCTCTCTTGAAGATCATGGAAGAAAAGCTCAGGATTCTTCCTAGAAATAGTGGCTCAGCTACTGGTCTCCAGGGGCCACAAGGAACGCGCGAGCGCATTGCCAGCACGTTGATAAAATACCTGCCCATCGAACCCTAAATTCTCGTTCAGGAGGTGCTAGCAATGTATCTGGGCCTCTGCATGTCCTGAAGAATCCCGAGTTTTTATTCAATCAAGACAGACTAGTTTATGAGGAATGTGTCGATGACCACAGAATACCGCGCTTGCTTGTAGAGGACCGTGGTAAGGAGAATTAAAAAAGGCGTAGATGGGTAGATATGCCTCATATCCGGCTTAGCTGCAACAAAAAAACTTCGTCGATAACTCCTCCAGCTTCGTTTCACGCTCCGTCGATGCTGTATTCGGTATTCCTCGTCAGACGTTAATCTCGAAGCTTGGCCATGTATTATTGTGTTGATTGGCAGAAAACACGTCCGGTAACGATGGTCTTTGCGTATCTGCGCTTGAGTTGGGCCCAAACGGCAGAGGTAGTCTCATATTCGTTGCTGACCAGTGACGACGATGCATCGTCGGCGCTCCATCCTTCGAGCATGATGCCAAAAGCCTTGCCATTTTGCTTTATTCTATTCATATCTCGGGATTGTCATAAATGTACTTAGTTGGCCATAGGCTTAGAGGCTATGCTTACCTTTTTCGGACCGGTGCTTGGAGGTATAGATTGTTTAACCTTGAGTCATCATCTTGTAGTGAATAATAATATAATTTATAAGGCGTCTAGCACTGTGCACACGTTTAATTGCAGGAGATGCCGGACTTGATCGCCATTGGGGAGGTGGGACCACAAGACTGGGATAGGAATTGGTCTTTATATATAAGCGACGTTTAACATGTGATCACTGATATAATGATGTTTTTCAGGTCCAAAGAAAGTCTCGCATTATGTATGTGATCGCAAGACGAAAGTTGCCCCCCCCCCGCCCCCAACACCAAAATCTAGTTGCGTTCTATTGTGCTCTGCTGTGTCCTACGACGCGCTGTTCTGCTTTACCTTTTCTCTTTTTTACATAGCTGACTTGCAGCCGAGTTTCAATCATGCAAGAATTAAGAAGCCAACACAATGTCTGTGGGACACTGTTCATCGAATTTGGGCCTTATTTCTCCGTTTTGATACGTCGATCAGCGAGGGAAATCTCTTCATTTTCCCGCGAGAGATGACATATAGCTCTTGCCGTCCTTGCATCATGCCCAGCAGTCGTGGCCTTTTGTCCAACAATCGTGCTCTTTGGTCCAGTAGTCATGGTCTTTGATTCAGTAGTCATGGCATCTTGTCCAGCGGTCGTGGTCTTTTGTCCAGCGGTCGTGGTCTTTTGTTCAGCAGTCGCGGCCTTTGGTCCAGCAGTCGTGCTCTTTGGTCCGGTAGTCATGGCATCTTGTCCAGCAGTCGTAGTATTTTGAGACGGAGATGGCACTGACCCATGATGAGCCTCGAATGGTTGAGCCCGGGAGGTGAAGCCCCGATCTTGACGTGCTAGATGCATCACCGGTGTATCCCCAGGCCGTACGCCCCGGCCCTGAAAAACTGATGAGCCTTGTGAGGCATGGCCAGCGGCGTCAACACTTCGGGGTAGGATGACCCGATGGGGTGTTGGATGCATCACAGGCGTATCCTCAGGCCGTAAGCCTCGGCCCTGAAAAAATAATGAGTCTTGTGAGGCATGGCCAGCGGCGGCAACGTTTCGGGGCAGGATGACCCGATGAGGTGTACCGTAGGCATGGGGCTTTCTTGTCTGGAAAGGCGCGGTATGTGTAGTAATAAGTGACACACGCGATGGATGAGCCGCAAAGGGGACATATCGTGGAGTTGGTGTACAGTGTTCTTGAGGTGGTTCAAACGATGGTGGAGGAGGTTTGGCCGCAATGGGTACATATCGCCGAGGTTTCTGAGGCCCGTCAACCTCACCAATGCTTGTCTTGAAGCCTCTCTTGGTACCGGAGACTTGTAAGGCCTGTGCTAGCAGTATGGTGATCGCAATTAGCCGTCCTTTTATCGCACTCAACTTTGAAATATGTACACTTACACGACTGCTCGATTGCATTTCCTTACGACATGCGACACACCGTGTCACATATTGCCCTTTCTTTCGCCAGGCCGCGAAATCTTGAAGTGGCTTAAAGAAACGGCATTTAAGGCACTGTCGATGATCCTTAGGACGGTGACCGGGTCGTGGCATGATTGGCACTCCGAATCGGTGACGATCATCTCGAGGCGGTTGCTCCGTGGCAGCTGATGCCATATTTGCGCGTTGAGATATTCTTCTGCTTATTTTTGCCGACTGTGATCTTGATCGCTTGGTACTCTGTATGGGTTCTAGGACTGTTTGCTATGATAATAGAGATTTTCGTTCCTGTGCACTGATGAGATACCTCGCCAAGGTAGGAAACACATAGTGGGAGTTGAGTGAAGGTTTTCTTACCTCCACTACGTGATATCTCGCTCAATCTTTTTCCACCTTTTTGAATACCACGCCCCATCAATTTGTCTGCTCTTCCTCTGTTACCACGTGTGCATTTGGTTCTGCTTATAGCAGGCACTGCACCGCGAATAGTGGCGCGTCGCATGAGTACATACCCGTAGGTACCCGCTGAAGGTTTGACAAAGTGTACAGAACTGGTGACGCGTCTCGTCGGATCCAATCGATAAGCCCGATCCACCATTTTCCTCGAACCAGTATGGCGCGGCGCGCTAAGCGTCCACCAACGGGGGCACCGAGCTAAGAATGCCGACGTTGACGAAGAAGGCAGACCAGACCATATGTACTAGACCAGACCATCAAGCCTTCGCGCTATCCACCATGGCTTTCGTTCTGCCCTTTGGTGCGAATTCGGGTTCGACGACTAACGACTCGAGCCAGCATCCGCAGTCGCAGCAGCAACAACAATACCATTTCGCCGCGAATCCGGCGCAACAGGCTCAGCAGGCGAGACTACAACAGCTTCAGCAAGAGCAGCAACAGCTCCAGCAGCAGCATCAGCAACAGCAACAACAGCAACAGCAACAGCAACTGCAACAGCAACTGCAGCAACAGCAGCAGCAGCAGCAGCAACAACAACAGCAACAACAGCAGCAGCAACAACAGCAGCAGCAGCAGCAACAACAACAGCAACAACAACTCGCAGGTGCCATGAATGCCATGAATGGTAACATGGCTGGTGGTGGTGGTGGTGTTCCGATGCCCGCCCCTACACCAGCCGGCCACCAGGCCGAGCTGAATTACATCTACGGCATGGTCGAGGAGCTCAGTCGTCAACTGGCAGACAACAGAAGGGTAACAGAAGACATAGTCAGCGGGCTAGGTCGGGTGCGCAACAGAGCCAAAACGCTCAACATGTCCAACGACGAGTTGATAATGTCTGCCGCGGCCGACATCCAAGGTTAGAACAGCCAAGTCTTTGGTTTCGAACGTCTCTAGTCACCTCGGACTCGACCTTCCATCCCATTCCTTCCAAAAACCCCCCCCCCCCCCCCCCCCAAAAAAAACTGGGAGGAAACTCAAGGGAACAAGCGAGACGGGCTCGCTTTGAAGAGAGACTCAATACCAAAACGAAACAGCTAACATTCCATTCTTCTCACAGCCGAAAAGCAAAACCTAGACTCCCTCATCTCCGTCCTGTCAGAATCACTCGAGAAATCCAACTTCTCCCGCGACGCTAACGCCGCCCTCCTCTCCCGATACGCTAGCGCCCTCGCCCTCATGCTCAAGCAATTCCACGAATACAAAGGCAAGCACGTCTCCGACGTGGCCCTCTGGCACCGCTCCTACAGGAGTCAACTCGACGAGGCGCGTCAGGAAAATAGCCGTCTGCGCGAACAAATCTGGGAGATGCGCACACACGCGAGCCGCGCAAACGAAAGCCTGCGGCAGTTTCGACGAAAATACTACGAGGATGAGAGGAGGTGGGACCATAAAGTTGAAAACACGGCGCTTAGGCAGGAGCTGCGGTTTTGGAAGAGAATGGCGATGCCGGAACTGGAGGAAGATGATCCGTATTGGAGTGAGGATGATGATGTGATTGATTCGGCAGAGAAGGTGAGGTTGAGGGAGATGGAGGAGAGGGCTATGCAGGACCAGATGATGGAGGGGCAGATGGAGGAGGGAGAGGACGAGGGGGACGAGGAGCAAGAGGCGGCGCAGGGGAGTATGATGGGAGGGGTATCTATGCAGAGAGAGGGGACGGGTGGGAGGGGGTTGCCGGTGCCGCCGTTGATATAATGGAATGAATGTTGATATGTAGCATGGATCTGCTTTGTTTTGGGAGTCTTGGTTGGGGGTTTTGCTTGTACTGGAGTTGTTGGTGTTGCTGCTCTTGCTATGGGAGGAGAGGTAATCGGGGATACCCTTGCGTCACACCTGTACATATATGTTCAAGATGAGAGTGTGAGACTGGTTCTGGAGGTTATGCTACTGTGGCATGCTGTAATACTTCGATTAATGCCACTGGAGCTTTTATCGCCGCGTATGTACAGTTTCAGTCCTACGAGAGATATTAGGACCGTTTTAATAGTGATTCGTCGCCCCATTTAACATCATTTTGGTCCGTGGCGATCATGTCTCTGGAATTCCGCCGTCTGTTAGATAACAATCTGGATCTTTATAACCATAGTACAGCCTGGATTGGCCCGCAACACTGGCCCGCCAGAAGGTATCAATCTATACCAGCCCCATCCCGAAGAAAAGAAAATAGGAAAGAACATGAGATGAAAGTATCAGCAATCAATATCCGCTCTGCTCATTCCTCTTATCCCCCTCGTCGCCTGCACCGCCCTCACTCTCACCCTTTGCAGCAGCCTGTCCCGCATTCTTGATAGCCTGGTCATCACCTCGCAGCTTCGCGAAATATGCCTTGATATCCTCCGCTCCAACAGCCTGTCCACTCTCCGCAAATTGCTGCAAAAACGGCTTCAGCTGCTCCTTGAGATGGTTGTACGCCATGACGCCCTCGATGGCGCGCACACGGTCCATATTGCGGAGAGCGCTCTCGCCTCGTTCGAGGAGACTTCCGCTGCCGTGGGTAGAGCCACCGTGCTGGGAGGCACCGTCGTCGGAGATGGGCGGCTCGTAAACCTCTTCTTCCTCGAGTAATTGCGGGTGAAGGTTGAGGATTCGGTAGCAGTCGCGGCAGTGGCAGAGCTGGTCCCGGAAGTCTTCTTTGAAGAAGAGCGAGAATTGGCCGGTAGGAGCTGGAGGCAGGTTTGGCAATTTGCAGCTTAGTGGTGATGGCGAGGCTTCGCCGTTTGCCTCGGAAGAGGCTTGATCTTCCGCCTCTGGGTTGTTCTCAGTTGCGGAGGCTTCGGGCTTGTGCTCGTCCGCTTCCATCTTAACGCGCTTGGCTTCAACTGCTGAGTCATTGGGTTCGTTCTCAGCCTTGCGCTTCTTGGAAGCGTCTTCGTCTTCACCTTCGGCTTCTTCAGTGGTCTCTGATTGATTAACAAAGACGGCTGGAAGGAACCCAGATGTGCCGGCGTAGCGCTTGATCCATGGGTTGGCGTCAACGCATTTGTAGCAGATGAAGCCGTCGAAATCGTCCTCGTCAGGAAATCCAGGAGGCAGAGGTGGTTCATCCTCGTCTTCATCTGTCGCCCCATTAGCGTTGTCTGCGGGGACATCAGGATGGTCTTCGTTTCCTTCTGAAATCGTAGCTAGAATATTGTTATTGCTGTCGTTACCGGTGTCGTTCCGCTTTGCTGAGGCAGCCTTGGACGTTCGTTTGGTACCATCCATCTTCTCAAACCAATTTGGTCCCATCCCTACCAAACAGCCAGGATGGTACCAGTCTTCGCCACAGCCCCCGGTCTCATGAGTCCCTAGGCCAAGGCATTGGAACATGGTGCCCTTCTGCTGAAATGGGTCGTAGTCGCATTCGCACCCACAGAAGACGTTGCCGAAATTTTGATTGTATTTGTTGTTGACATCGGGCTGCTCTGAATGCACGTCGCCTCTTCTTTTGGTCTGCTCGTTATAGCGCAAAGCGCAAGGGCTCTCTTTGGGAATACGCGTCGTGCCGCAATCGCATGTGAAGTTTCGCTTCTGGAATATCTCGACGAGTTCGTGCTCTCCGTGGCACTGGACGGAGCAAGCGTAGCAAACACCAGCGGGTTTCCAGTCATCGCGTTCGGATGCGTCCGCCGGCGCAGGGTTGCACGTCAAGCAAGCGAATACATTCTGCCGTAGAGAGCCGAGGATCTTTGTACATGTTTCGATGCTCTATTGGTAGGTCAGCAATCAGTTCCAAAGCGCCGACATATTGTCCCAGCCCCAATTCACCATTTCGCACGAACATATGGTAAGGCTTCACGCGCGTCGGCCTCTAGAAGCTGTTGATGGCGAAGGTAGCTACGCATCAATCGTCAGTTGACGAATGTCCAAGAGGAAGAAGCTGATGCATACTCAGCTGCAGTCTGAGAGTCTTCGGATGCTTGGGAATGCTGGGAGAAGCTATTGCTCCGTGCCGGTGCGGCCGGATTCGACGATGAATCGTTCGACATGATAAGGGCGATTAGTGAACAATTGCTAGGAAGTAGAGTAGTTTCCCCAATTCCGAGCTTATCAAAATGGGTATGGCTGAAGGTCGAAAGTCGCGAAAGACAGGCGATGGAAATAACACCTGGTTCTCGCGCACTGTTATTGCTCCAATGCGGAGAAGACAATGGCTGACTGTATCTTAGTATCTGGTGACAGATAAGTCAAACACTACACCGCGATACAAAATGGAGGAAATATCGATCGTGAGACGTGTTGCGAACGTGAGCCTGAATTCGGCTCCTCGCCTTCGAAGCAGCTGGCACTTGAAACAACACACCTCCACGTGCCACTTTACGCGTGGACCGTTCAGGCTTAGCGCTTGGGCAATTTACGCGTCGTCGCGGGTTGGGCCTTCGTTTGACGCGAAATCGCGGACCCCAGCTCCTTTTCTCGATGTTCCCACAACTCATCCCACTTTCGATTCATCAAAGTTCCAAGACCTCTCGCGCCAGCAGCAGTGTTCCTCATACCCATCTCATCCACACGTTTTCTATCGCGTTAACCTGCCGCATCTCCTACTACAGTCAGAGACCGACAGAAACAGCGACAATGAGGTTCGTGCCTCTCTTTCCCTATTGGCTGTGGATTTATGACACTGACAAGTGCGTGTCAGTTCCCCTCCTCGAGACATTCCGAGCTCGGGAGCTGCGCGCTCGAGTCGCAAACGATCAAGAAACGATGGCGGTGATGCTGCCTCATCAGTAGGCCTTGGATCGAGCCCCATGCCATCGTCGCCACCAGGCCCATTCGGTATTGCACATGGCGTAGACGACGACGATGATCTCGACGACGAGCCGGAGATTCAAGATGATATCGATGATCTCGATGAGATGGCAGACGACGATGTCGACCTGTTTCGGGAAGGCTTCGAGGCCGATTACCGAGCTCGCCAAGACGACACGTATGAAGGCGCAGGTATTGATGACGATGGTGATTACGATTCCATGGACATGGGAGAGAGACGGATGATTGAAGCACGGTTAAGCCGTCGTGATAGAGAAGTTGCTCGTCGACAGAGAATTCCAGCGGCCTTCCTTCCTGGTGATGACGAGGATGGCGACATCGACCTCACTGCGCAACCTCGTCGGCGACGTCATCACTACGATGAAGACCCCGATGATGTGATGGATACCGACATCATGGAAGAAGAGCTGTCGTTGGAAGCTCTCGGTGACGTCAAGGCTTCCAATCTGACCGAATGGGTCTCGCAACCGGCAGTTCAGAGAACAGTAAGGCGCGAGTTCAAAGCATTTCTTACGTCCTATACGGATATGTCTGGATCTTCGGTCTATGGAAATCGCATTAGGACCTTGGGTGAGATCAATGCGGAGACTCTCGAAGTCTCGTACGAACACCTTTCTGAAAGCAAGGCTATTCTAGCGTACTTCCTGGCCAATGCTCCTGCTGAGATATTGAAGCTATTCGATGAAGTCGCAATGGAGGTTGTCCTTTTGCACTATCCCGACTACGAGCGTATTCACTCCGAAATCCACGTCCGCATTTTCGATTTGCCTGTACACTATACCCTTCGCCAACTGCGACAGTCTCATCTGAACTGTCTGGTCCGTGTGAGTGGTGTTGTGACGCGACGAAGCGGGGTGTTTCCTCAGCTGAAATACGTCAAGTTTGACTGTGGCAAATGTGGCATTACGTTGGGGCCGTTCCAGCAGGAATCAAACGTCGAAGTCAAACTCAGCTACTGTCAAAGCTGCCAATCGAGGGGTCCCTTCACCGTGAATTCAGAGAAGACGGTGTACCGGAACTACCAAAAATTGACACTACAGGAATCTCCCGGCACTGTTCCTGCAGGACGTCTGCCTCGAACTCGAGAGGTCATCCTGCTTTGGGATCTCATCGATAAGGCTAAGCCTGGCGAGGAGATTGAAGTGACCGGCATCTATCGCAACAACTATGATGCTCAATTAAACAACAGGAACGGATTCCCGGTCTTTGCAACTATTTTGGAGGCAAACAATGTTATCAAGGCCCATGATCAACTCGCGGGATTCCGCATGACAGAGGAAGACGAACAGGAGATCCGCAAACTGTCACGCGACCCCAACATTGTCGACAGAATTGTCCGCTCTATGGCGCCTAGTATCTACGGTCACGATGACATCAAGACTGCCGTTGCACTGTCATTGTTTGGTGGCGTAGCTAAAACAACTCGGGGACAACATCATATTCGTGGCGACATCAATGTCCTGCTCCTTGGTGACCCTGGCACAGCCAAGTCACAGGTGCTCAAATACGTTGAGAAGACCGCTCATAGAGCTGTCTTTGCAACCGGCCAGGGAGCCAGTGCGGTTGGTCTGACGGCCAGTGTCCGCAGAGATCCCTTGACGAGCGAATGGACTCTCGAAGGCGGTGCATTGGTGCTTGCCGATCGCGGTACCTGCCTCATTGACGAATTCGACAAGATGAACGACCAAGACCGAACATCGATCCACGAGGCCATGGAACAGCAGACCATCTCCATCTCCAAGGCTGGCATTGTGACGACATTGCAAGCCCGGTGTGGTATCATTGCAGCGGCGAATCCCCAGGGCGGTCGTTACAACTCTACACAGCCATTTTCTGCCAACGTCAACTTGACAGAGCCCATCTTGTCTCGATTCGATATTCTATGTGTCGTTCGAGACACCGTTGAGCCCGAGGAGGATGAGCGACTTGCTCGCTTCATCGTTGGATCACACAGCCGCAGCCACCCCTCTGGTGGACCCGTCCAGCAGGATTCCATGCAGGTGGAACATGATTCTGCACTACCCGAGACACAAGGCACGTCTTCAACTACAGCCACCAACAAAGAAGGTGAAATTCCCCAAGAGCTCTTGCGCAAATACATTCTGTATTCTCGAGAGCGATGCCATCCCAAGCTGTATCACATGGATGAAGACAAGGTCGCACGTCTATTTTCTGACATGCGGAGAGAATCCTTGGCAACCGGCGCCTATCCCATCACTGTAAGTCCTTCCATTCCCTCTCTTATAAATTCGTTGGCTTCAGGAACCATGTTTGTGGCTTGAGCAAAAGACTGATAGTTCCACCTAACTCCCCTTTTCTAGGTCCGTCACTTGGAGGCGATCATTCGAATCAGTGAGGCTTTCTGCCGAATGCGTCTATCTGAGTACTGTTCCGCCCATGACATTGACCGGGCCATCGCCGTGACGGTGGAGAGTTTCGTGGGCAGCCAAAAGCTCAGTTGTAAGAAGGCGCTATCTCGTGCCTTTGCCAAGTACACCTTGGCGCGACCGGGCGCTGGCAAGAAAAAGAGCACTTCGCAGAGACGTACTGCTACGGCATCTGCATAATGTGAGATGAGAGTGTATAAAGAGCGAGGTGGCGTTCAGGGCATGGAATGATTATTTTTTTGACTTTCTTTTTTTGGTTGGGTTGAAAGGTTATGGCGAGTCCCGATTTATACATATCATGTTTTGCTTGCCATGTACTTTTGATGTGGACACGGGCCTGCCTATTGTCAAGCACATGCTGGATTTGGGGAGGAATAATGGATGTGTATTATGTAGTTTGTTGCAAAAAAGCGTAGGGCGTGGTGGATTTTTGCTCAAGGAAATATAAGATCACGGCATTTATACTATTTATCGCGGTTCCGGCCTCCCCTCTTCATCTTTAGTCGGGCGCTCGACGAAGTGGGCAAGGTTCAATGTGAACAACGGTCTAATGTGTGTACTCCGTATGTAAGTACGAATGATGTATGCATGTTACTGTATATCTGCATGGACAACGGACCATGAGCAGTGGCTGGACATGGTCAGTCAGTTCTGAACTTCAGATGCATGGAGAAAGTTCTGGATCACGCGATGCTACAGTATCGCATCGCATCTTGGGGCCTTTGCATTGCACTAGCCAGCCCCTGAAAAACCAGCAACTGTCACAACACGTCTACAGCTAATTTCTGTGAGTTTCAAGTCCATTTTCGATCTTCTCCGAGGGGAAGAGGATATAAGGTTAAACCTGGTGGAGATTGTTGTTGTCTGTGCCTGTTGATGGTGATTGAGACGGGCACTTTGCCGACGTGGCAGGTGGGGCAATAGCGCAAGTGCCAAGAAGAATTCAAGAACCGGGGAAAGCCAACATGTTGAATGGTCTCTACGGAGTACTCTCTAGTATGTAGACTCTCTCTGTACTCCGTACATACCTACCTATACATATACATATGTACTCCGTACAAGCATGTACACATCTGTTGGTCGAGCGGGAGCCTCGAAGACATGAATGTTGCATTTCTCGTTTTCTCATGCACAATGTACCTTGCATTCGAAGACGCAGGACGCAGGGGCTATGTGGGAACTTCGTTTGTTGTTAGGGCCAACGGACTGCAATCATGAGGCCATTCGTGTTGCAACATTCTCGGCTGCACCGTCCTTTTCTTCCAGTCGTTACAGATGAATGTAACGCACACCGATGGTACCTTGCTGGGTGCAGAATCCAAGTGGGCTCTGGAGAGGTAACTTGTAAGGCGTCTTTGTATTTTCATCCCTGACTACCTGGTAACTTGCGCTTTTTGACTTAGATGAAGCACCCTCCGTTGGCTCGGACCTGTTCAGGACTCATGTAGGTGGTAAACTTAGTTGTATGTTGTATATACACCTACATACTCCAAAAGCTACAGACCACCTACAGTACTCCCGATTGCGTACAGGTAGTATCTGATTAAAAAAGCGAAAGATTCATGTTGGCCGCTCGCTGCTGGCATGGCCTCCTTGCCGTGGGTTATTGCGATGCGGACTGTGTTTGTAGAGGGAAGAAATTGATTTCAAGGAATAGCCGATTGGAGTAAAGACGAGATAGGTACTTGCTGCATTTCTCGCTGCAAACGCGCTCGATTTTAAGTTGGTTCACGATGCTGATATCCGACGGACCGCGATTGATTTGCAGGCGGTGAGACTAGGTACATAGCCTAATTTCCTGGCCGACGAAGCGAAACGGCCCGTACTTATCCATCTCCGTACGGTTATCGCCAACCGCAATTGGTCGTATTTCTCCACTTTCCTCACGTTGGTCTCTTCTCCGACTTCTCTCTTCCTCTTCATCACATCCTAGTGAGTCGTGACAGTCACTCAGCGATGATAGCTACGTACCAACCCACCTACCTCTATAGAGGTAACTGGCGAGCCATGGTCCACCGGTCTCGTGCCCTTTTTAGATTTGCTTCTTTCCATGCCCCGATTGAACAGGTACCTACCTTCTGCACAAGTTCTTGGATGCAAGGCACATAACTTCAGATTATCAACGCTGACACACATCGGCAGAGCAGAAACATAAGATGCAGATCGAAACCCTGAACATACTCCGTACTGACCACATGAAACTTTTCTGAGATTTCGTCTGGCAGGGGTCACATTCGCGATTGGTGATCATTGTACGGAGTAGACTCTGGTGCAACGGCCTTTCCGTCTGTCTGCTTCATCAGGTTCGGAAATAGACGAGGCAGGGTACAATGCTCCATTCAGCATACTGACCTCAACGTAGCTGGAGATCTGGGACCACGCCACCGGTTGTTCAGAACCTCAGACCCGTCAAAGATGCATCTACCTAGGTAGGTATGTACGGAGTACTCCCTACGGAGAACATTGTGGTTCAACGAACATGGGACTGCCGGACAAGGAAGTAAGCTCAGTCCCGGAGCCCCGAAACTACCTCCTAGGTAACCGAGCGCAAATCTATGTATGTACATACATGTATACACAATGCCGGCTTGGCCTCGATTCGCCGCCTTATATCCGATGTGTGGGGTTGTATCCATGCATGAATCTGCATGGATTCTGCAAAGCAAGTTCCAACATGATAATAACAAACCTACAAGTTATCCCCCAAAATCAGTGCTGAGCATCTTTCGACCGCGACAATGCTCTGATTCGGCCGCATTCATACCTTGTCTGTCATGACAGCCTGGTCAATCCAGCAATCGAAACCGATTGGCCCGATTGAGCCACTAATAATGAAAGAATGTGCCTACATGTAATATACCCAGTAAGACGTGGGAAGTCGGCTGGCGCACGTTCTTTTACAAAAATTATCTCGTCTGAGGTCGTCTCTTCGTCTGGTCTGAAGAAGCTATTTTACCGACACCGTGGCAGCCGGGCGGATAAGCTTATCCCTTCCTAGGCTCTTTATGACCTACTTGCTGATGTCTCACAAATCCTGAGTAACTCAGCGTCAATGGAACAGACGTCGTCCTTTTCTGGAAAGATTTAGACTCTGCCCGTCTCGGCTCGACGGCTAGCAACGCGACGGACCCTGTCGCGTCGCAAGCTTCGTAACCCGGTCCTAGGAGTGATCCGCGCTCTGTCCCGCACAACGTCTTGTCTTTGTTGGTCGCTTGATGCCTTCGTTTCATCCTCTCTTCTTGCTCCCGGGGTTCCGCTTCCCTCCTCCCAACTAGGTTGTTAAGTCGTCTAATATCCTTAATCTGCAGCCCGAGACTTTCGTTGCTGATCCCTGTCGTTGACGAGTGTCTTATTTTCAACGCGTGGTTGCTAAATTCGCAGTTAATAGCAAATTAACTCATCATACTCATCGCGCGTCGAGCAGTCAAAAAGCTGCATCGTGTTCCCCCATAAGTTCTAAAATATCTGATCAGAGGTTGCTACTGCCTATCGCAGACGAAGAGACTTGGGTGAGGAAGTTGCTGCCTCTTGACCTAGGTGGCTTTCATAGAGCAGATTCGCTCGACAACCATGGCTACAAACGACACTGCACCATCGCGGTCTTTGGAGAATTGTGATGACGAGTGTCTCATCTCGCCTGCTTCATCGACCAGTTTACCTTCGGCAGACTTTACGAATTCTACGAATTCTAACTTGCGCAGTACTGTCTGCAGCACTAGTGGGTATGAGCGCGTCAGTCTTGACAATGAGGACACAGACGCAGTTAGCAAGGAGAGTGCGGTTTCGCAGCCCAAGCCTACCCATTGCAGCTTGACTGATAGCCTTGGCCTTCTCTCAGGTCACTTGGCTCATAGCAATGACCTTGACGACCAGTTGAACTCAGAACCATCTCCGCGGGCATCGCCGCGTTCATCTCCGGGAACAACCAATTTTGACACATTTCATCACGACAGTCCAGTCAGTGATAGCCCGAAAGGCCGATACGCTTGGATCACCGCTACGGCCGCCGTCTTCAGTCGCATGACTCGCATGCTTCGAATGATCAGGAAGCGAGGCCATGATCCAGAACTAGGAGATGATTCATTCGACGATGAAGCGTTCAACCGGAGATATTGTACGTGACACTGTAGAGTTTCTTGCTCACATAACGATCGAGTGATAACGATCGAGTGCTTCTGAAGCTAACCCTTAATGTGCAAAGCAGGTGAACCGCCGAGCTACTGCACTTCCAGAAAGGATGTTAAAATATCACGTTCATCTTGGCTTTTTAAGATCATCCTCTTTTTGTCAGTCTATTCAACTGCTATGAGTTGGACGTGGTTCATCGTTTCTTGCATTCAGCCTTCATGGAGTCATAAGTGGATATCTACCAAAGATGCAATTATGAAGCCCTCTACGGCAACATGGTTCACGGCGTTGCTCTCCAAGAGTATTGAGTTGTCTTTTGTGACGGTTTTCATAACTTTGCTGGGTCAGTTTATCACGCGCAAATCGTTTCAAAAAAGAAACCGCGGTGGCATGACTCTGGCTGAGATCACCATGCGAAATTGGATAAACCAGCCGGGATCCCTTTTGACGCATCGCGAAACTGTCTCTTACGCAGGTATAACTCCGCTTGGAATTGTCACCCTCATCGCCACCATTACTTCCATGTTTTTCACCACAGCATCCGACGCCATGGTCTCACCGAAGCTGATGTACGGTGGCTGGGGTGGCCGAACTTTGGTCGGTCCCTTCGACTCGTTATACGCCAACGTGAATTATATTAAGAACAACTGTCCCGATATGTTTGGCTCAATCCCCCGCGTGGAGGCCAATGACATTGCGTGCATGCAAATCCAATTCGCCGGCCAGTCGCACCGCAACTTGTTCTCTTTTATGTCCACGTGGGCCGATATGAAAGCCAGTGGCACCTCGATAGTCCAGAAGCTGCAGGATAGGCCGACGGGGAAGCATTTGCTGTATGAGAATATAACCATGACTGCTACTTGGTTGGACACCGACTACAGCAATGTCACAGCGAGCTCTGAGAAATACGGCCGCATTGTTAACAACGTCACCATGGCGATGCCTCATCCTGGCGTGTACGCTGCCGCCACGGCACCAGAAAACAATATCACGCAGCCTGCTGAGATGGCTGGCGTGGGAGAATACAAAATCATGGCAGGGGTTGTTTCGCCAACAGTCAATGTGATGTGTGTCAATATGGATAGAGAAGAACTTGCGCCCCTCGTGTACACCGAATGGCCCAACAGTAATCTATCCCGCAGTCACACTGAAGAATGGCAAGATTCGGTGCCTCCGATTCTCGGCCCGGGAAGGTCGGAAAACTTCAATCGCACCGTAGTGGACGAAATATTCCGTTGGGGTCCAAAGTATAAACGACGACCACCGGTTTTCCCGCTAGTACGCGCAGTCTTCATTTATCTCTCTTACTCTTTTCTGCCTTCTCATTGTCTTGTCTTGTCTTATTTTGGAATATTATGTGCTACATTCAGCTGACATGCACTTCATGATAGCTTCCCATTCCGTATAATATGGTTTCCAGTCCAAAAGTGGACTACTCCGACGCCATATACATTCTCGTCAACAGCTCCCAAGCGGTCAACTATACTCTTTGTGAGATGCGATCCTGGCTTTCTCCGTTCTGCCACACTGAGTTCGACAGTTCGGGAATCTCGGGGACAAGCATGAGGGCGGTATGTGAGGACCCTGACGACAAAAATGCTTATTATAGGAACTTCCCACCAGGCACCGAGTGGGCTCCTCCCTCTTCAGATTGGACGGTAAGACGGTGTTGACTCACATCCATCACAATACCTTTTTAATTTCCAAAGTCCGGTTTCTTGTAGTGAAGTTACAAAGCGACGATTCCTACGTCGTAAATGATTTTTATCTCAAGTATTTTCTTTGTGAATGTGAAGGCTGACGGAGCGACCAAAAAATTAGCATGTAGCTGTGGAATGGAGCAAGTCCTTGGGCCTCCACGGCGGAAACCGCAACAGCAACAACTCGAACGCACACCAACTCAGTCAATTGGCTCTTAATACACCCAAATTTTTGCCAGATCAGCCCTCCTTGGCCGAGGCATTCGCTGTCTTTGCCGGCTCAACTCTTGTCATGAGTTCTATCAAGACGCCATTCCGCCACTACTGGGAATATCTACCCCCGCAATTGCTAAAAGACAAGTCCGACTCTTTCGAAGCCGTAATCAGGACGCAGCAATACAGATCTGGTCATTCGGAACGCTGGCAAGGAATATTCTACGTCGTTTTGGGCACCGTGGCCGTCATCAACGCCTTCTGTCTTCTGTTCATAGGGGTCAAATATTTATGGTTCAATGTAGGCTTCGTGACAGACTTCACAGAACCACAGAATCTGTTCACCCTTGCTATGAATTCGCCACCCACCACGCAGCTCAAGGGAAGCTGCGGCGGCGGCCCGGAGAATAGAGATCTAGTGGTGCCTTGGAGGGTGGCATATGCCTCAACCCCGCAGCACTACTTCCTAATGGAAGCGAACGAGAGACCATGGAAGGGAAAGTACTCCAAAATCGAAGCCACGACAGACGATAATGATGAGAAAGCGAATAGTTATATCAGGTTGAGCCAGGCGAAAAGGAACATATTATCGTAAAAATGCGACCGCATTTGGACCTTTGACGACCCCTCTGATAGGACGGGAATGGAAATGGTAATGGTGATGGGAACTGAGACTCGTCATATTCCAGCCAGGGAAGCAAATCGAGCCTTGAAGTGCCGGGTTTCGAAGAAAAAAAAGGGCATCAAGGACACATACACCGCGGCTATTTCGGCGGGATTAAAAATTGGTCAATGGTGGTGGCTACTATGTAACTATATACCTCGGAGCTAATTAATTGATTCGCATAGGCGTGGATTATTGGTCCTAATCGCCACCGCACTTCATTGAGTGTGAGTTGTAGCCATCACGCCGAGGGCTCAGGGACTTGTGCTGCCTCGTAATCATGACGCGCAGTTCCAATAAACGGCTAATTCAATTGGAGTACATAGTTGTTTATTCTTGAAAACGAGACGTGAAAAATCTGTTGTTGTTGACCGCCGCCCAAGCGTATTCCAACTCAAACGGCAAGCCAGCTTACTTATCGTTTGTCCAGAGTAAGATATGCGCGGCCCGTCTCCCTACCGGAGAACTAACTTGTATACATGCTCTGAATTTGCATGTATGATGTATCGCGACAGTCAGTATGGTCACGTGAATCTCGGCGGCGGAATCCTTTAGCTTTACTATTCTACGGAGTATGCATATAGTCCATCGACCCGACCCAGGAGGAGCCCTTCGGCGTTCCCATTTTAGCATTTGATCGTGCCGTCTTGGGGGATCTTGGGGATCTGAGGGATCGGAAGGATGTGGTGAAGGTCGTGAACTTGGCACAAAAGAAGTATGTACTGTGTACATAGCTTACCATATCAATTATTGTAGCCGGGCATGCAGCTACGCGTTCTATATTCATGATCGGATATATGGTACAGCCGCCTTATTTTGTAGTTGCCGTCTCCTGTACCCGTCGGCTAACGTTATCCGAAGAACCAAGGATTCATGATATTATAGCAGGGGTTTCTCATACAGACAGGACTCTTGAACTCGGTATGTATTCGTACATCTATATATCGTAGCACGCTTCCGACAAAGGATTTGACCAAGTCTTGCGCCGAATGATGCCTTCGGAATATATATCGTGATATTACCGGGCAGATTACTCTTTTCGCTCTGGTAGAAGCACGGCCAATTCATTCACCAGAGCCCAGACTTGGCATTTTATCGTCACCTGGCTGCCTATACTTCGGTAGCGCATGTTGTAGTTATGTAAACACGCAAAACAGAAATCGAATGCAAAAGGAGAGAAGAGATTCCAATTGACAGATATTCTATGTGTTACTCAACAAGAGTATACTATATCCCCATTCTATCATCAAACTTCGGAGCCAGCCATGATATGTGTAATGTGTTCTTAGCACTTGGAGTAAGCACCACCGACGTAGATGGGTCCACTTTTCTTGTCGACAGATCCGTCGGGCTTGTAGCGAAAGTATCCCTCGTGGACTCCTCTCTGGATGCAATTCCTCTCAAAGCGATCGCCGTCGAAGCGCTGATGGCTGTGTGTGATGCACTACAATTCATCGTTCAGTATTGAACTCTTTCCTTTCGGGAGGAGGATTCGCAGAAGGAAGACTAAAGAAGGAATGTTTGCAGACTTACTTGTCCGGTACCGCTGTCAAAGTTGGCCTGCGCAAAACAGAGTTAGAAACAAGTCGCGGGAGAAACGAAATCACAAGACCGAAGCATACCTTTCCTCCAAAGTCGTTCAGACAAGTCCACTTTGTCAAGTCCCGGTTGTAATGATATCCATGGTCGCCGCGGGTAAACGACAGGCAGTAGCACGACTTATGGTCCCTTGCAGCCGCGAGGGTCAGGAAGATGGGGAAGAGAGCCGTAATGAAACGCATGGCGACAAGTGAGTCGATTGATAGTTGTTGTCTTTTGTATGGAGATGTGATCGTAACAGGTGGAGTCCAAGGGGGCGAAGTATGTGAGAGGACTGACTGCGTTTGATGTGAGAATATCTAGACATGCAAACACGAGGGGGAAATGGAGAGTCTTTTATATTCCACACGGTACGCATAGCATTTTCGCTCTATTCGTTTGATCTATGTCATTTCAATAACGAAATAGAGAAACAGGACGCGGTTCCGTCTCCCGTGAACGGTGAACCGAGTCGGCGAGGTCTTCCGTCCCCCAAGAACTGACGAACCGTGTCTGACACTGCATGTTGCGGCTGTTCTAGGCCGCGAAAACTCCCTCCGAGATGCTCTACAATGCTGGAATTTCTTCCTTGACATGTTTCCTTGGAGTTCGACTCATCGAGTGCTCGAAGTAGAAGTCTTCGCCGTGTGTTGAATACGTAGCGTGTGCTACATATGGATGGATCGTCCGTCGCCTGCCATCTCTTTCTTGGCAGCCCTTCCTTTCACGACTTCTGAGACTAGCCAAGATGCGTGCCTATCGAATCATCAGAGGTGGACGGGAAGGCGAAGCCGATCAGATGCATCCCGTACGTGGCCATTCTGGGATGTGCCAATGTAGAAGTTCAAGTGCGGGCCGATCGTGATTGATCATTGGAGCCGCATCTATATATTGCAGAGGATGGAACTTGCAGTAGAAGGATGATTCATGACTCCTTCGATCAGATTCGGAGCCTATAATCAGAGTTTCTTCTCGTTGCTTGGAAATCGCATACTGGACCCTACCGGGCATTTTGTATCATGGCGACTAGGAGATGCTTCAGGTCCTGACTCCTATCATCCGAATCCGAATCCGAATCCTAGGACCTAGAGCATGTCGCGTTTTCTTCATTCAAACTCTCTTTCGTTTCTACTAACACGATTTCTTCTTCAGACACCCGTTTGAAGATTCTTCCGTGATGATGCTTTTGCGGAGGACTAATGTGCTTAATGTGGACGTGCAACTACTGCATTGATGCAATAACTCCAAATGAGGCGCAGTTGACCAATCGGCGTAATAAGACCGTAAAACAATAGTTTACGTCACTGGCAGGATCGTTGAATACCTGCATCTCCGACGAATTGCCTTCCGAAAATGCACACGCAAGCTTGCTCACAGCAGACAAGCCAGTTACATTCCGTGGTTCCGAGTCCTGACTCGTACCAACGTGTCGGTAGGAACCCGCCAAGCCGTGACGATTGTTTGATCTGGACCAAATGCGGCATAACATGATAGGATCGAGGAGTGGAGAGAAATAATTCCACGGATATCCTAGGAACATGCCAACTCGTCAATGTGTTCCCATACACGCAGTCACGCACAATATTTTCTTGAGCAGTTGTTCTGCGTGGTCTCAGCCTCTCAGATTCAGAGCTCGGAACCGCTTATCGACGTACAAAGCTTGAAATTGAGGAAGAGCAGCGCTCCAAGCTATCTAGCTGATAGGGAAGCTGAAGCATCCAATTCGATAAGCCTATAGGACCGAGCCGTCTCACCCGACGACGCCACAGAGTACAGGCAAGGCCACCAACAATAACAAGTCTCACTAGTAGTTTATTAAATCATTAATCACGTTCGAACTGTTCGAAGCCCCCTTCTTGAAAGGTGAGAATCTTTGTCGCGGTCGCCTTTAGTTGAACTTGTGGCATCCTGTCCGCCGCGCGGCGTGACGCCTTGTCGGCAGAATTTGAGCTGCAGGATGCCGTCTTTGACATCTTTGCCACTCCCGAAGTGGTCGGGTACGATACACTGTTAAGGAGAGGCATTATTTCCATCAAAAGACGGACTTCCAACCTGGCTCAATCTTTCCAGAAGCAGCATCGCGTGACTACGTCCTAGGAAGCGTAAAACAAAACGTTGGCCAACACAAAAGTTTTAAGTTTTGCGTTGTGCCGATTGCGCGTATCTGACGATAACCAGTTCCTGTAAGCGCAACGCAGCAAGCTAACATTGTAACTACGAGGTAGGCTTCTCTTCCCCCTCTTTCTCTCTCGGTGATTATTATATCATATATGTATGTGTCAACTTATCCCCGCTCACAAGATTGTGCCTTGGTCTCTCATTAAAACCGGCAAAATCTCCTCACTGAGCTCACTCTGAGTCGCGTCGCGTCAACAGTCAATACACCTCCATCCATGGACGCCAATCAATTACTCGATTTAAGCTATGTGTAAATGATATTGCGATTGCCTAGCATCCAGCCATGGCTTTTTCGCGTGTGGTGGTCGCAATGGGCCCAATGTGGCGATTTGCGGCTTTTTTGTAGCGAGCCTGTAGCAATGTCCATGTGAGTTTCGAAGAAGACCCAAAAACGTGTGTTCAGCTGTCTTATTCGATGAGAAATAGAAGTTTACTCTCTCCGAAACTCGTTCAATCATTCAGCGCCGGTGCGTCTTCTTTGAACGAGTTACTTAGTACTCGCATCCGACACTTTGAAGTTCCGGCGTCCGGCGTCCGCGTCCCTCATGAGCACCTATGAGCACCTTTGAGCTATGTTGAAAGATATGGCAATGGCAAATACCTGCCTGTTCATCTGCATCCTTTGGCCCAGTATAGACACGACCGAGACAACAAGAAGGGACAGTGATTCTGGCGAAGCCAATCTGTCGATTGTTCTTCGATGTCTAGGCATTGCGTGTTGATAAGAATGATGTGAAGAAGTCTGCTCAATGCAAAAGTTCCATCTTTTGAGGAGGGTCGCTTATGGGTTAGTTGATGCTCTCCAATACATTACACAATGCAACCTCAAAAGCTGGGTTCGAGCTTCACGCCTCCTATCGATGAAGAGCAAGGATGTTAATAATACGCGCACCTTATCCACCCTGTTTTGGCATTCAAACATGCCCAAGCCATCAAAACAATGCGATGCAACGCAATGCCTTACACGAAACGTATTTTGACGTTCTACTTTCATGCGTGCTGTATGAAGATGAGCCATGTCACCACGTCGCGTCAATACGGCTCCTGAGCCTACAAGTCTACGACCCTGTCAGATCAAGCAACAGTGACGTGGAATCCCTCAGCTACCGCGTCGTGCGAGGATCCAGCTTCATTGATGCCGCATGCGTGGTCAGCCTTCCATGTACACAAAACGCAGCGGCCCGGCGTGGATGTCAGTGCGGGTTGCGATTGATGCCGGCTTGAACGTGGTTACGTGGCCCGACGGCATCGCAACGCCTACTTCGTGGAGAAGGCTTTCCAATAAAAGAAGATTGTACGCGGAAAGGCATATCTGTCGCATTATCACGATATTTCCGCGGCAATTTGAGTGGTACATATCTGTTTGACTGCCATTGTAACAAAGCGCGGCAGCGTGGAGACATCTACAATCTCAGCTAAGCTATTATCACGAAAACGTTATGGGCAGGGAACGTTACAATTAAACAAAACGTGCTTTGAGATACACGATGCATTGCATTGCACATTCGGCACGGGCCTGGGGCAGCGATCTAACCGACCTTCATGAGGGAATTCTCCATGGCTCTACGTAAACCTAGCCAGTGGAATCGGGGTCTCCCTGCCAAATCCGAGCGACCGAGCCCGAAATGGCTCTCATCTGTGTGAATGTATCGCAAGATGAACAACACCGCGGAATAGTCGCCATGGGTGCTCAATGCTCACTATAGCACATGTCGCTTTTGCTCTATTAAATCATTTCCATGCGCATTCAAGTCCACCAAGCCTTCACCCTTTTTTAACGAATTGAAGGACACCTTGAGAACCTTTTTGTGATCCGTGCTTGGAGGTGCAGCTTTGAGGAGTCACCTATTCAATACGAACGCCGCACGCGAGAGTCAGTCATAAGCATAACGGGCTGGCTTGATGTAGTTCCATGAATTCATAGTCAGCTCGCTCTCAGGCCCGTTATACTTCGGTCTTATAGTACATACCGTACGTACGATCATCATATCATGCCGGTAGGATCCGGGGACCGGAAGACGCCGAGCCGTGAACACTGTGACTGTCTGCCGACTCTAATTTGACCACGAAGAGTACGTGCATGGAAACAGGATCGAGAGTTGAGATAGCGTGAGCCGTGAACCACGGTCCCACGCGGACCGATTCTTGAGCAGGCTGGCCTACCAATGTATTTCTGTGACCTGTCAACGCAAGCTCTAGCCTTGTAGTCGGTCTGCGTGATTTCAAGGGCAACATTCGTCGAAAACGCTTATCCAGGCTCCAGCCTGTGATAGAAACGTGATTGTGCTCAGCTGTTAATCTGGCGAGATATAAAGAGTGGGCAAATTCTTCGTTTGAAGTAGGCCTCAGCCTTTTCTCATCACAATCACTTCTCATTCTGCAATACCGCAAAAGAAAACTCACCAGATCACTAATCAGTTTATTCCATCCACCCGATATCCCTATAAACCGCCATCATTCAAGATGAGAGTCCTTGTCGCACTCGCTTTCGCCTGTGGTGCCACCGCTGCCGCAGTCCAGCCACTGGCGCCCGCTGCCGACGCACACGACATCGTGTCTGCCGACTCTGATCTTCAGAGTGCCACCTTCGACCTTGAAACCGCCCCCGAAGAACTCGCCGGGTACGTTGCAGAAAAAGGCGGAATATTCCCACACAAGAAGAATCTGGATCTTGCTGTTCACCTGCCATCGGTCGACAACGGTCTTTACTTCTATTGGTACCCTGAGCAAGACACGCTAACACAACCATAATGATTATGTAGACTCGAGGCAGAACATGAGGCATTTATTGATGCCGAACCGCTCGAAAAGAGGGGAGTCGCCAGCAAGACGATTCTGGTGCCCGCGCAAGGCTCAGGAGGCAAACCCGCATCCAATAATCTGGAGCAAATCCAAATCGACTTTATCATGGGCAAAAAACCGGTCAGACAGGGAAACAGCATGGTGCCTCAATACTACTGCCAGTCACTTCGCTTCACCAACAAGGGCTCGCTCAGACGCCGCGTCCTCGTGACAGCTCAGGGAAGGACCATTTTCAAGGGGTTCATGGCCTATCGCGAGTCCAAGGTTGTGAATGCGCCGAGCGGCATAAAATCATTCAATATGGAGGTCGAAGCTGCTCCTAAAAAAGCCTAGTGAGTCAAGCATGGGCTAGGCTCGGCTGTGGCCGGAAGGCCACGATGGGAGACAACAGCGTTCCTGAGGGTGATGAAGACGCGAGGATCGTTCGGATTTAGGAGGGGTTTCTTGCGACTGGGAGTACATACATCTTCAATTGTATCCCCCTACTTTCGTTTTCCACGCTAGGTACCTAAGCTATATTGAGAGATGTTGTGGCCTCAACGCCACAGACTTCTAGGTCTATGTCGACGACAACACCTTCCTTTTTTCCATTGAATACAAATATTCCTGCATTCGGTTTCTTGCACATTATTTGAGACTTATGTATGTACATTATTGAGAATATGGTCAGTGCAGATATGTATCATGTACCTACGTATGATGTATGTACCGATGTACAGGGCACGTGTCACGTGAGGCACTCCGGATCGGGCGTGCACACATCTCTGTGGACAGTTCTTCTCCTCTCTTCAAGCAATCAGTTCTAGATCATGAATACGATCACCATTAAAGTCCTCGTGTAGCAATACACTACAGTTCTACTCCCGCGCAATCTCTTAGCTTCGAGAGATTACCTCCACCCCTTTCAGTAGGTTATGAGCCCGGAGCCCAGGAGCTAGACTTTACTCAACAACGCAACCGAATCACAGGGACGCGATTCTGGCTTTCTTCAGAGGAAGATACTGCCCCACCAAAATCGCAGAGACGCGATTCCGGATACCCTCAGTGGAAGACACCTGGACGCCAGCGAAGATGGGCAAGGACGACATCGACAAACTCAGCCGAGACAACTATGAGGACTAGTTTCGACGGCAGGGGATGACAACCTCGGGACCGGTGGTATCGCCTATTTCTCGAACATCTGCGAACTCAAAACCATCAAACTATCAAGGCGATCCTCAAGGGAGAGAGGGTGTATTACACACTAGAAAAAATCAATTCTTGAGTTCGCATACATTCGAGAAATAGGCAGTACCACCGGTCCCGAGGTCGTCATTCCCTGCCGTCGAAACTAGTTCTCATAGTTATCTCGGCTGAGTTTGTCGACGTCGTCTTTGCCCATCTTCGCTGGTGTCCAGGTGATTAAAAGAAAAGGTTCGTCAGGGTAGGACATCTTCATGACCGAATTAGCGCCGTGGATCCTTCGCCGGTAAGTTTCCAGAAGTATCTAGGAGCCATCGATCCCGGTGTCCTTCTCAAAAGCGAAATTTTGGAGTTTGGTGATGTACTCGTTCGCTGTCGAGTTGCGAAGGTCAAGGCTTTACAAGAAAAGGAGCACCGACTCCGCGAGTCGACCTCAACAGCAATAAACGCGGAGAGGGCGAACACAGTCCGACAACGTCAACGCCAAGGAGCCCCTCGAACGAAGCAACAAGACAGCACCGCATCTGATTGTAACTAAATGTTTCTGCTGCGGCTCGACAGATCACCTTTTCGAGAGTTACAAGTACCGAAGCTTGGTCCGCAAACAGCGGATCAAGGACGAAGAAGAGGCAGCGAAGGGCACTAAAAAGGCTAAGGACAGCCAACCGTATTCCTGATCCTCCTAGAAAAATTCCCGCCGCGGAAAGAAGAGCCACTCTGCGGCCCACGACTCCGATTCGTCTGCAGACGAGTTCAGTGATGACACCGACAATTCTGACGAGACAGTCATGCTGTCCAGAAAAGAGATGAGTAAGAGCACCCCCGATACTTGGGCAATCGACGCCGGAGCTAGCTCATTCATGACTGACCATCTCCACTTGTTTAGAAACCTGAAGTCGACATCGAAGGTTGATTTTCAGGTTGGAGGAGGAATGTTGTATTCAGATCAACGAGGAAGCGCGTTAGTCAGTGTAACGCACGGAACTTCTTGCAATTTGAATGATGTACCTCCCATATGTCCCTAAGTTAGGGGTGAACCTAGTATCAGCAAAGAAGTTGTGCAAAGGCAGCTATACAGGAACCTTGACGAAAAAGAACATCTGGATTACTACAGGAAATAAAAAGTTGTTAACTGCAGAACGATCGATGGTCTATACGTGGTGGAGCATGTGCCAACGAAATTCCAGGGGCAATCAGTGACCGGGAAACCTGCCTCCAAAGCCGCAAGTGGACTGCAAGCATGGCCTGAACCAGAGGAGGAAAGCGATGATACTGTGACCAAAGACGAGGAGGTGAAACGCTACATCAAGTACCACGAGCGCCTCGCTCACCTTGGACCAGAAAACATTCCCAGCCTGCATCAGGTAACGACACTCAAGAAAAAGATTGAAATTCTGTCAGACCGAGATGTCTGCGATATGTACCACCACGAAAACAAGGAACCAGATTCCAAAGGCACTAAGCATCTGGCCCGCGGAAAGACTTGAACTTGTACAGTTTGATGTCGCAGGCCCGTTCCCAACTTCGATCCGAGGGAACCGGTATTTCCTATTGTCAATTGATCATTGACATCTGCACTAGGAAGGAGTGGTTGCTCCCGCCACGGTTGAAAAGCGAAGCATACCAGGCGCTGAAGATATGGAAAGTTTCCGCGGAGCTAGAAACTGGCGAGAAAGTCAAGCAAGCGCGTGAGGTCAGACAATGCCCCGGAATTGCTCAAGGCCACCAACGACTGGAGAGTCAAAGACGGCGTCACGCGTGCTAGCGCAATCAACCACAATCGCGTCATCCCATCAGAACGGACCAGCCGAGCGGGCGATCCAGATGGTCGAATTCGACATGCGAGCAATGCTCGAGGACGCACAATTACCGATCGAATTCTGAGATGAGACTGCAGAGGCAGATGTCTACATGCAGAATCGCACCGCAACGGGGCCGAGAATCGACGGGCAGAAGACCTGCCCCGTCACGGCATTCACAGGACAAGTCCCGTTAATTGACCATATCCGTACCGTAAAAGGGGGAGCAGATTCTTCTACTATTACGTTGATAAGAAGACGATACCCGCTGTAGAGCGACATGACAAGCTTGTCAACCCAGGCAGGGTCGGAGTCCTGATGGGATACTCGAACGATACGACTAGACACTTGAGAGTCTATTTACGGGATCGTGGATGCACAATCACGTCAAGCAGGGCCATTGTTAAGGAAAGTACCAGGGGCGGCACCGTTGAGCTGAGACTTCGCAACTGTCCTGCCGGCCCGTAGGGGACAATGAATATCGCTCCCGACAGAAGACCAAGAGGCCGGCTAACATGATGGTGTGTGATATCCCTCAGAAACCAAGGAGAGAACCAGCGATATATGTACACAATGTCCTCCTGTCTGCCCTCCTGTCTGCCCTCCTGTCTGTGATCTGTCCTCTCTTCTGTTCCCAGTAATGCCTGCATATCCCGAATACCTGATGAATCTTGAGATTATATCTCGAATACATGACGAATCATGAGCTGGCAGCTCCGGTTCGCTGGAAGCGGCTGCTGCAAGCCAGCGGCCTCGATGTGCTGAAAGCGGCTGTGATCTAGTGGCTCCAATGCACTGATAACTCCGAGTGGCGTAAGCTACTCAGGACGGAATGTCTCGACAGCACCCATCTGGCATCGGGTAATCAATTATCATCAGGGTCGCGCAGAGCTTCAAGAGCTGCATGCCATGCCTCGCGCCAATGGCAGGATCGACCAAGATTCCAATTCGTCAAAACGACTTGCTGAAATCCAAGCTTTATCGCATGACTATTTTGTTGTAAGTGGTACCATTCATGCCAGTGGGAAGGCGCCAAGCCGTGAGCAATGCTAGGTACTTGAACCTGACTGCGAAGTGTAGGTGGCAGCGGGTGCATGAACTGACAATCGAGTATTGAATAACGTGTACATAGCCACGAGAATCATTCTTGCCGCCATTGTATCCCCTACACGAATGTTGAGGTCTCAGTTCAATAATTCTTATGTGGCGTCAAAAAGGTTCTAGAGTTTTCAGGTGATCCAGCCGCGGTACAAATATAAAGTGTACCGTGTGTGTTCCATCTCAAGTAGGACTGAACTGTAACACCGTTCTCTCATCAAAGATTCAAAATAAGGTTCATCCTGCAGACGAGGTCACGGAGCGACAATCACCAATCACATTGCTCATCCAACACTTTTAAACTTTTTACCCTTCAATATGAGATTCTTCGTTGCACTCGCTTTTGCCTGTGGCACCTTGGCGACCGCAGTTCAGGTTCAGCCTCTGCGGACTGCCGCCGAGACACACGACACGTTGTCTTCCGAGCCTGATGTGCAAGGGGCTGGATTCGGCATTGAGACGGCTCCCGAAATGGCCGGGTACGTTACGGGAAAGGCACTCGGCAGCTATTTCATCTTCAAATCTTGGTTATCGATGATTGGCCCCACGACGATGTTGTTCCCCAATACAAGAGAACGGACTTTGCTAATACAACCGCACATATAGTCTCAAAGCCCGCGATGAGGAACCACGAAAATCTGAGTCGCTCAACAAAAGAAAGAGACCCTACGTCTACCTCAGAAATGTCAGGATTCCTCATTACTCAAATGACGGAGGACTTCCCGATACGCAAACTATCGACTTCCATGGAGTCAGTATCGACTTCATGATGTCCAAGAGAGAAATTGAGCAGGGAAACGACATGACGACGCGTTGGGACTGCGCAGCGATCCTGATCATAAACACGGGGCAAATGCGACGCTTTGTCACCGTGGATGAGAACGTGACCGCCGGGACGAGGGTGAGCGTGAGACCCCTTTTCCGAGCGTTCATATCTCGTCGCACCGTGCAAGTCGTGGAAATACCTCAGGACTTGTTGCAGTTTGAATTGGGGGTTACATCTGTCCCTGGTGATCGCTGTTAGTGAGTCGACTAGGTACGTACTGTATCAAGCTTGTGCCGGACTCAAATCCGGCCGGGGCCAAGAGGAATGCAGCAGCATTCCCAAGGAGTGACGAATTCATGAAGATGCGACAAACGTTGCATCAAGAATTCCAGATGGCCTTGCACTCAGGTATTCTGGCTTGGCTATATCTCCGCACTTCATTCGTTTCATTAGTTACTGTGATTACCGTGACCTCGGTCCTCAACGGTCAACCCTCAACGGCGAACGCCACGGAGTCCAACGTTCATTGCATCGCCTTCTTTCCTGTGGGAAAGAACAGTACGCATTAACTATAAATTTTGGCACATCATTGGTCACTTCAATATACATGTGACATTG
Organism: Claviceps arundinis; assembly: GCA_018360175.1. Taxonomy (NCBI): domain Eukaryota; kingdom Fungi; phylum Ascomycota; class Sordariomycetes; order Hypocreales; family Clavicipitaceae; genus Claviceps; species Claviceps arundinis. The sequence goes on from SRPS01000022.1 coordinate 159,797, forward strand.
TGACTACATGGCAATGAAGCATTGGTGTTCCTGCCTTATCACAGAGAGTGAGAGAACGACGGTGCACGCAAGGATACCGCACTGTGCATATAACATATCACTCCCTATTAACTACCTCCACGCTTCATGCAAATTGCAAACAAATTATCAAATAAAAGATTCGAGATTCATATGATAGTGCATTGTGTTTACGGTACCATTAGGCGCCTTGGGAAACGCGCCAAGCTGTACAACTCGCCTGACTCCGCAAGCATGATTGCCACGATCACAACATCTTGACATGGCAGACGTGATTCCAAGAGGCTCAGCCTTAGAGCAGGCTTTCCACTCCATGAGTTTCTGTACATACAAGATCTAGCATGGGCGTTGGCCTGCGAAGTTTCAGGGCAAAAGTCGGGCACCACGTACCTAGATAGGTAGTAGAGGCTAGGATCCTACTACCTAGTCATTCTCGTGTCGAAGCATCATGATTGCTGGCAGAATACCGAGCGGACTCAACTTGATCTGCCTGTGTATAAATAATGCGAATGCTTCCTCTAACTAAAGCAGAATCGAGCCGATCATCCCAATCACATCTTTCTTACCCACAAGGCCAAACAAGACTCACCAGACTCTCCAAACGATTCATCCTTCTAGGTCTCTTTTTTAAACTTACACGTCTTCAAAGATGAGAGTCTTCGTCGCACTCGCTTTCGCCTGTGGCGCCATGGCGGCTGCAGTCCAGCCTTTGGACACCGCTACCGAGGCAAACGAAATGTTGTCTCTCGAATCCGACCTGCAAGATGCAGCCCTTGACATTGACACCCCCGAATGGCCCGGGTACGTTGTAGGGACAGGCAGCTCTTTTACCACAAGACGAAACCTCCATCTCCCATCTGGTTCATCTGTGACCTGTCCGAGGACTATGATACTTAGTACATACTCCCTGAAAAGAAACCATGGACTTCGCTAATACCATCATTCCTCATGCCATGTAGAGCCGAAACACGCGACGATGATACGGATGAAGCTGGAGAGCTCGCTAAGCGCGCCACGATCATCTACTTCAAAAACATTCCGATCCCCCAGAGCACAGTCGGAGGAGCGTCCCCCGCGCCAGTTGAGCTGAGAGGAGTCCGTGTCGACTTTTTAATGGCCCGGAGAAAGGTCAGGGAGGGAAGGCGCATTGTGCTCAAGTCGTACTGCAAATCGGTCCGGATCACCAATCGGGGAGTCAAACGCCGTGTCACCGGCATAGAAATCGGAACTGCGGGCACGAGAGTGACTGGGAAACCCTTTTTCGAAAAGATTATGCCTCGCAACGACGCATATGTGGTGAACGTGGCCCCGGATTTGATTCTATTTCGATTGACTGTTGCGGCCGCCCCTCCAAGGGGTCAGTAGGTCAATCGTTTGATAGACTCTTCTGAGGGCCTTGTGGAGGAAGATGGGAGGCAGCAGCGTTCTCGCGAGGATATGAAGCGGCGGGGATCGTTTCGCGGTTTCATCTGGACTGAGGATGGAAATCGCGTTTATTTTAGGAGAGTTGCAACTCAAGTACACGTTCATTTCATCAATGTTGTTAGCTCCACTCCACACTTTCTTTTCGCTTTATTACTGTTCAGTGTTGAGTACTGTGGCCTCAACGCCATGGACTCTGACGTCTACATACTACAACACACTCCTTTCTGAATCGAGAAATAAGTCATGCATGCAACGATTTGTGCATCAATTGCCATTTTTATTAAGCACGAGACAGTGAAACAATTCATAGTGCATACATGATCGAAGTCGTGTAAAATCAAGACTCGATATTACGATTCTGTTGGGAACTTCAAGACTTGGGGCGGCCTCAGGGCCAAGGGGCCATCGTTGAATCTCGGCACAGTGCATACACAGCCTTGGCAAAAGATACTGACAGCGCCACATTGGGCCCATTCTTGACCATCACACGCAAGTATTTTACTTCTACGTATTCAGGCCAATTCGCATGCTAGAGATACCCAATTGATTGAGTCCATTGAGAGATTTAATGGAATAAGTAGAAGGTCAAACCAGAACTGAGTGTACCACTCGCTTGCGTCCATCATCACCTGAAGACGGCTAGGCATGCTGTGGATGAGCCTATCAACGAGCTCTAATCCATTTTCCTCCCACAAAAATATCGCAATCTATTCGAGGTAACTTCAAAGAGTTCTAGGACTTCATCATGGATGCCATTCAAGATTTCTTTGATGAAGCAGCTCTTACAGGCGAGGCCACATGTTTTCGTTGGGATCAAGACCGGAGCTATGCGGCGGCAAATGTTAAGAAACCACCCCTGGCTTTTCGAGGCAAATCATCACAGTTCCAGAGCTTTGTGACCGAGCCGTTCTAGTGAATGAAGATGTTTTTAAATCAAGTGTATGTTGAAGATGTTCCTCGATTTAATCCCGATCAATGGCGCATGGCACGCGACTCTCTTTCAGTTAGGGGTCTCCTGGGAAAACGATGAGAAGTCCCTGATTAACGTAGTCGATTTCGTTCCATTACACGCAACTTTAGGGGCGCGTTTTCTCCTTCCTTGTATACATTTGAAATCGATTGTATTCGACCCCAGAATAACCCAATTCGGTTGATTGGGGACCGAAATCTCGTAGGTACAAGTTAAGTGTGCGATTTCGACCTGTCCAGATCTGGGTCTATCTAGCGCCGCCCTCAACACAGCATTCACCCGTATAAAACTCGACGGTATCACATAAAAGGCATAAAGTAATATCGAAGAGCATATCTTAGCCCTTTTCCTGCAATGTTTATCTGCTAACAATGGGCGTTGCACGGCTGTGCAAGCATGACGACAGTTTTCTTGAGGTGCCTGTCTCCTAATTGTGTCCGTAGAAACACGAGGCGCACATTTCTCTTCAAGCTCTCTGAAAGTAATGACAGATTAATGTCGGATTTACATCTTTTTGAAGACGTCGCACATCGTGTCTTGAAAGCTTGGGCGGGGACCCTCGCCCACGAGGTGACAGCCTCAGGTGAGATGCTCCAATCTTGATGAGTGACGCGTTTTCTGATTCCGCATGAAGAGTCCTGGAGATTCCCTCTTCAATCGCGGTGAAATAGCGGACCACACGCGGTTCCTCTTGCGAGGCGAGTAAATGGCTTGAAAGGGTATTGTGGTATCGTGAACGCTGCTGAGGATGATCATGTAGGTGCAGTGACGCGAATGTGAGTTTTTTCACGCCCCCTCAGTAATAAGAGGTAATAAAAGTGAATTCATGCTATGGCGGTTTTTGTTAGGTATTCTTGGGGCGGGGGTTGTCTAACAGTGCAGGTGTTCACACTGCGAGCAAGAAGTGACATACAGTTGGCCGTACATTTCTCACGGATCATTTCGAGCTTTCCGCCACAAAAGCACATAGAAACGACATCTTGCAATCTCGCAGATCGCGCAGCGAAGCCATGTATTCCGACGAGCCCATGTCAACTGATAAGACGAGTAACGCCGGTTACGACGCAAATATCAATCCCTCAAGTCACCTCCGTCTGATCGGCGACGAGGCTGAAGTGTCGGGCGAAGTATGTGGAATTCAGGGCGGAGACACAGCGCCGGGTGCATTTCCCCAGTTCATGCAGCTTCCACCAGAACTGAGGCAACAAATCTGGCATTTCTATTGTCCCGATCTGATCGTCAAAGCGCGTGTTTTGCCATTTAGGAAATGGCCCGGACCACGCGTTTCAGATAGCCAAAACGACTGTTTTATACCGGACTACCACCTCTTGGCAGACCACACAAGAAACTTGAGGACGATGCTGTCCACGCACCGTGAATCGAGGCGCATCGCGATGCGCAAGTATCCAGATGAGTTGGTCATGAATGCGGCCCCTGGGACTTCGATTGTCAGATTCCGGAAGGAGACGGACGTCACTTTCTTCAGGAACTTATCTACAGATGTGGACTACTCTGTGCCAGATTTTGGAAACAAAATAGAGAATCTCGCTGTCGAGAGCGTGGACAACAGCGAGGGATATTACGAGGGAGAAGATTTGCTTCTGAGAGCACTACCAGCATTAAAACGCTTGTTCCACAATCTGAGGAGGCTCTTCAGCTACCAGCCTTCAGAAAGCTGTCTCCCCAGTAGGGGCGACTGGATCACGTTCGAGTATGTACACCGGTACACGGCCGCTGTGAAGAAGGATTATGGGTGGGGGCCTGGCCTTGTCGAGCATACAAATACCTTATATTGTTGGCCCGACCTAGACACGTACCCAGACCTCGTCAGGTCTTTGCTGCCAAGAATTTGTTTACTCGAGACAATGGATGAAGCAGGCGTGGAACTTTGGCCGCTTGTGAGGTTTAGGACGGAAATATCCATGAAAGCGTACGATATGATGAGGCGGCAGAGTTGGCCCTCTTCTGAAAATGGTGACGATAGCAGCGAGGCGAATCAGGCCATCGAAAATGGCAGCGAGGCGGTCGACCATGACAGCGAGGCGATCGACTCTGGCAGCGATAATATCGACCAGGACAACGACGCGATCGACTATGACAGCGACGCGATCGACCATGACAGCGATGAAATCGACCGTGACAGCGACGCGATCTGCATGCGTAAACGAAAGGGCATTATCGTGGGTACTGACGTTGAGGAGGAGGCTGAGATAGACCATGATGACGATGGCGGTGGACCGAAGAAGAAGCGCGCTAGACAGTCTCGCCCGATACTCGGTTTCGATGAAAAGGAAGAAGGGGAGGCGGAGGACTACGGCCCAACCTTAGACCCGCTCCATCAAATCACCCCATCCCGCCAAACTGCCAACTCTAAATTTCCAAAAAAGAATTCGCAACGCCCATGATTACACTTCAAAACCATGCCAAAAGAGGATAGCATTTTGTATTCAGGTATCTGGGCCTGCAGCTTACACGTTCCAGTCCTTCTTTTGCATCTTTTCATCGCCATATCATCTAGCGCGACGCTGGAATGGAAAGACACCAGCGGCCCCAGTGGCCTCAGTGCACTAGAGCCGCTAGACCACAGGGGCTTGCAGCGCATCTAGGCCGCTGGCTTACAGGCACTTTCAGCGCATCAGAGCTGTCGGCTCATGTTTCATCATGTATGTGGGATATCAGCTTTTTCTTGATTTATCATGTATTCAGGGTCCCAGATCATGATTTATCATGTATTCGGGATATGCAAGCATTGCCGAGGACAGACAGGAGGACATTGTATATCGCTGGCTCCTCTGTGAACATACCGCGACGAAGCGAAATGCTCACCAAGCACGGATGGCAATATTTTTCGACGCTGAACAACTTTGGGAACTCTTGATCCAACACCAATTCTTGGGCGTCCGAAGAAACTGACGAAGCGAAATATTCAATACGCGCTAGTTTCACTAAAGCGTGACCGCAGAATCACGTATGGATCGCTCAGGAATTCCTTGGGTAACAAAGTCAGTCACAGAACACTACAGCGGACTGTTCGTGCCCAATATGAACGCAAATGGAGATCAATGCAGCGGATACCACTGTGAAGAGAAAATACCCGAATTCGATTATCCTGGTGTCAAGCTTGGAAGGAAGATATCCACGAATTAATAGAGGGACGGTGGTTTGAAGATGGAGTATGATCGCGGCCCTACTTTACTAATGACACCTTCAGATATTTTTCTACGACGAATCATGAGTTCAATCGCAACCGAGCCTCAAACAAGGCTGGATCTTCCGGAAGCCTCATGAGAAGTCTATGAGACCATTTGTTAACGTGACAGTTCATGCTCTCCACTTTATGGATCATGGTATGAGGAGCAATCTGGCGAGGAGGAAAATCTGACATTGTCGTTATGATCCGCGATCAAGCCTCGGGGAGAGGGGGTTACATTTAAAAAGCTATCAATTGGCTTCAGAAGAGGGACTTTTACCCGTGTACAATACACTGAAACACGAAGGTTTCAACAAGATAATGCGCGGATACATACGTCGCAGTCGACTACTGACTTGCTACTGAACCACGCAATTGAGTAGATCGACTGGCCGGTACATTCACCTGATCTCAACCCTATCGAGAATATTTGAGCGAATGCATCAAATCGGCGTGGGCAGCAATAACAATCGATCAAATTAACAGACTGATTGATTCTTTGCCCCGCCGCCTTGACGCCTGCATTCGTGCACGAAGTTGGTATACTAAGTATTGAAGATAGGAATCAGGGCTTTCTAATGATGTATAAAACAAATTTCTTAATGCATGTATCGCCATTTTCTTTATACGGAGTAAGTGAAGTTGTTGTACGAAATGCTGTGAGATGGTTTAGGGTGGGGTGTGCAAATCCATTTGCCACCCAATTTTACCTCTATGGAAGTCCGTTACAACTTACAGGTGAAGCCTGAAGGCCCCACATCAACATCTCTGATGCGCTGAAAGCCCCTGTAAGCCAGCGGCCTCGATGCGCTGAAAGCCCCTGTGGTCTAGCGGCTCTAGTGCACCACTGGGGCCACTGGGGCCGCTGGTGTCTTTCCATTCCAGCGTCGCGCTAGATGATATGGCGATGAAAAGATGCAAAAGAAGGACTGGGACGTGTAAGCTGCAGGCCCAGATACCTCAATACAAAATGCTATCTTCTTTTGGCATGGTTTTGAAGTGTAATGGGCGTTGCGGAAAAAAATTTGGAAATTTAGAGTTGACAGTTTGGCGGGATGGGGTAATTTGATGGAGCGGGTCTAAGGTTGGGCCGTAGAGGACCTCTAACCATACCAAGGCGGGGTGAGTTTAGTATCAGCATGACGAGCCAGGTGCAACGGAAGCTGTTCATTCCAAGTCACGATGATAGTCGTAATGATGGCGAGAACGGTTCATAGGAAATAGGGCGGATTTCCATATTCTTTGATGTGTTTTTGATGGGGTCAAGGTCGGAGCTATGCGGCGTCCAATCTAAAGGAACCATCCCTGGCTTTTCGAGGCAACTCATCACGTTTCTAGAACTTTGTGAGCGAGCAGGTACTTATAGTGCGTAAAGAGTCAAGACTGTCTCGCCATTAAGTATATTTTGAAGATACTCCTCAATTTATCCCGATCAATGGCGCGTTGCACGCGCCTCTCTTTCAGTTGGGGTCTCCTAGGAGAACGATGAGAAGACCCTGATTAACGTAGTGGATTTCATTCCATTCCACGCAACTTTTACGGGCGCAGTTTCCCTTTTCTTGTAGACACTTGACATCGATTTCATTCGACCCCCGAATAAGCCAATTCGATTGATCGGGGACCAAGTTCTCGTAGTCACAAGTTAGATGTGCGATTTTGACCTCCCGGACGGCGGATGCCAAGTCCAGATCTGGCCCCTGGGTCTATCCAGCGCCGCCATCATCAGAGCAACATAAAACGCAACGAAATCACGCAAAGAGCATAAATACCTAGACATCGAATAATCGAAGATAAAATCTGAGCCTTTTTTTTTTCTCTCTTATTTTTCTGTCTCAAATCGGCGTGGCACGGCTGAGCATGACGCCAGTTTTGTTAAGGTGCCTTCTAATTGTGTCCGTAGAAACATGAGACGCGCGTTTCCCTTAAAAATTGCATATATGTTCTGTTTCCAGACGACGATTACCATGTTTTGAAAGCTTGGACGGGCTGCCTCGCCCACGGGCACGAGGTGTGATGCTCCAATCTTGATGAGTGAAGCGTTTTCTGATTCCGCAAAAAAGAACTGGAGATTGCCTCTTCAATCGCGCTGTCCGGTTCCTCGTCTCTTACCCACCCACTGGCGTCAACGCTGCTGAGGATGAGGTGCATTGACACGAATGTGAGTTTTTTCACGCTCCCTCTGTAAGTGAAGTCGTACTATGGCGGTTTTTGTTAGGTATTTTCGGGGCGGGGCCGTGTAACCGTGCAGGTGTTCACACTGCAAGCATTCAGTCACAATATACAGTTGGCCGTACATTTCTCACGGGTCTTTCGGACTCTCCGCATCAACATCAGATAAAAACGGCATCTTGCAACCTCGCAGATCTCGCAGCGAAGCCATGTATTCTGCCGAGCCCATGTCGGCTGACAACACGAGTAACACCGGTCACGACGCAAAGATCAACACCCTAAATCACATCCGTCTGATCGACGACGAGACTCAAGTTACGGGCGAATTGGGTGAAAATCAGGATGGAGACACAGCACCGGGCGCATTTCCCCAGTTTGTGCAGCTTCCGCCAGAACTGAGGCATCAAATCTGGCAGTTCTACTGCCCAGATTTGAGCGTCAAAGCGCGTGTTTTGCCAGTCCTGGGTTGGCCCTATCCAATCAGACCGGGCATGAATGACTATTCTCTCTTGGCAGACCACACAAAAAAATTGAGGAAGATGCTGTCCACGCATCGTGAATCGAGGCGCATCGCGATGCTCAAGTATCCAGATGAGTTGGTCATGGATGCGGCCCCTGGAACTTCGATTGTCAGGTTCCGGAAGGAGACGGACGTCATATTCTTGAAGGAATTAGTGACTAATGTGAAATACTTTTTGCCAGACTTTGGAAAGAAAATAGAGAACCTCGCTGTCGAGATCGTGGTGAACGGCAGGGAACAATACGTGGGAAAAAATTTGCTTCTGAAGGCACTACCAGCATTAAAACGCTTGTTCCCCAATCTGAGGAGGCTCTTCAGCTACGGGCCTACATCATCCTCGCTCCCCAGTAGGGGCGACTGGTGCACGTTCGAGTATGTCCACTGGTACACGGCCGAGGCGAAGAGGTATTATGAGAGGCCTGGCCCTGTCGAGTATACAAATACCTTATATTGTTGGCCTGACCTAGACACGTACCCAGATCTCGTGAGGTCTTTGGCGCCGAAAATTTGTTCACTTCAGACAATGGATACAGCAGGCGTGGAATTCTGGCCGCTTGTGAGGTTTAGGACGAACATATCCATGGAAGCGTACGATATGATGCGGCGGAAGTGTTGGCCCTCTTCTGAAAAGGTTGATGACAGCAGCGAGGCGAATCAGGCGATCGAAAATGGCAGCGAGGCGAATCAGGCGATCGAAAATGGCAGCGAGGCGAATCAGGCGATCGACAATGGCGGCGAAGCGAATCAGGCGATCGACAATGGCGGCGACGAAATCGACCATGACAGCGATGAAATCGACCATGACAGCGATGAAATCGACCATGACAGCGATCTCTCGGGGCTGCATAAACGAAAGGGCATTATCGTGGGTCCTGACGTTGAGGAGGAGGCTGAGATCGGCCATGATGACGACGGCGGTAGACCAAAGAAGAAGCGCGCTAGACTGTCTCGCCAGAATCTCGGTTCCGATGAAAAGGAAGAAGAGGGGGCGGAGGACCTCTAGGCTCTAACCCATAGGTACTTATTGTCACGGACTGGCCTCGGGGTGTCTGCGGACGAGCGTCAATAATGGTATTGACAAAGATACAGAAGAAAGGAGAAGAAGAAGTCTTCTCCACAAACAAAAACGAAAAAAGCCGGGCGGTGGTCGTGGACTGACAGATAGATCTACCCCACAAATGCGCTTGCAGGATCTAACTGCTCCAAGGGAAAGGAAGGGCACTGTGGAAACAGAATACGATCGTGGACCAACAGATAGATCTGCCCTACAAAGGGATCCTTTGTAGGATCTAACTGCTCCAGAAGAAGATAAAACACTGAATGGGAATGAAGTTTGTTGAAGTTGAGGAGCTATCTCCTAACTAGAAAGATTGTGTGTAGAATTACAATTCAGAAACATGAGGCAATCCTCGCAGGTTCCTCCCAAGGTTATCATAAAATCCAAACGGCTCGGTACCTCTGATGTTGAATCGAAGATGCCGGAACAATCTCAGTAAAAGTTCACATGCTAACGACAGTTGTTCCCTCCCTTCCATGACTTCGGAACAACGAGAACCAATAACCCAAAGAATGGTCTGAGAGAGGATACGAAGACCCTAGGTATCTTGCCGACGGCTACCGTATAGAATAGGCTCATAAAGACGTAAAGGTCAAGTCATAGTCAGGCGGTTTGCGTTATTTTTGCGGCGGGGGTTGTGTAACCGTGCAGGAACCTGTAAGCAAGAAGTGGTGAGTGGGTGGGCCGTACATTTTCCACGGGTTCATTCCTACCTTTCTGCAACAAACACACATAGGAACGGCATCACGCAATCTCGCAGCGAAGCCATGTATTTCGACGAGCCCATGTCAGCCGACAACATGAGTAACATCGGTTACAATTCAAAGACCAACCCTCGAAATCAGTTTTGTCTCATCGACGACGGGGCTGAACAGTCCGGCGAAGAGTCCTCAAGCGGATATGGATTTCGGGATGGAGACACAGCGCCGGGTGCGTTTCCACAGTTCGTGCGGCTTCCGCCAGAACTGAGGCATGAAATCTGGCATTTCTACTGCCCAGATTTGAGCGTCAAGGCGCGTGTTTTGCCGTTCAAGAAATGGCCCGGTTCAGCTTTTCGGGAGACAAGGCGAAAGTGCCTTTCTGCATCGGATCACGGCGCCTTGGCAGACCAGACAAGAAACTTGAGGGCGATGCTGTCCACGCACCGTGAATCGAGAAGCATCGCGGTGCGCAAGTATCCAAATGAGTTGGCCATGGATACAGCCTCTGGAACTTCGATTGTCAGGTTCCGGAAGGAGACAGACGTCATCTTCCTGATGGAATTATTGACGGACGTGAACTACTCCGTGCCAGAATTTGGACACGAAATAGAGAACCTCGCTGTTGGTCTAGTGGAGAACTTCAGCTCGGAAAAATACTTTGACAACGAAACGATTCTGAAGGTACTACCCGGAATACAAGTCTTGTTCCCGAATCTGAAGAGGCTCTTCAGCCACTGGCCTGCAATGACTCATGCCACAGACATGGAGGAGTGGTGCGTGACGGAATGTGTACACTCGTACATGGTGAAGGCGTGCCGTGGGTGGGAGCCTTACTCTGACGAGTATACAGATACCCTATTTTGTTGGCCTGACCTAGACGCACACCCAGACTTCGCCAGGTCTTTGGTGCCGAAAATGTGTTCGCTGGAGGAAATGGAAGAGACGGGCGTTGAATTCTGGCCAATTGTGGAGTTTGAGTCGGAGACGTCAATGCAAATGTACGATATGATGAGGCGGCTGTATTGGAACTCCTATCTCGCAACTAATGGAGGAAACGGTCCAGACTCTGAGCATAACTACGGAAACGCCAATGGCACTGACGCGGATCAACATGGAAGCGAGGGAATTGGCCATGATGAGATCATGGAGCCCGATGGCTCATCGGAGAGCGAGCTGTCTCTTGGGGAGACTGGACTCTTTTCGTGCCGCAGATCGGACGATGTTCAAGCCTTAGCCGAATTTGACGTGGAGCCCCATTCGAGGCGGCACAAACGAAAGGCCATGGCTGTGGCTACTGAGGATGAGGAAGAGGATGAGATGGGCCATGTCCATGATGATGACGACGGCAAACCGCAGAGCAAGCGGTCTCGATTGTCTCGCCAGATACCCGGTGCCGATAACGAGGAAGAAGAAGAAGAAGAAGAGGACCCCAAACCAGACCAAAGCGAGATAAAACCAGTATCGACACGACGAGTACGGGACCGTTCGTGGAATCTTTTCATTTTTAGTCAAGATGGTAGTGAAGGAGATGGCAGACCCCGGAAACGATTTAGAGAGTGAGTGTACGACGGATTTTATGTCCTCTAACAGATAACCCGAACAAAGGCATGACGAGAATGGGCACGATGTCTCACGAACCTCGAGTTGACATATCAACTACGACGTCCAAGCCTCAAGACAAAGTGTCGGAATCGCTGACCAAGGGAACAGTGTCACATGATCGGATACACCAATGTGGTGCGTGCGTGGTGTATGCACGCACGCTCATTGGCTGTATCCGTCACAACATTGTGGGATAAAGGGCTTCCCCCCTTTATCCCCTCTTGCAAGTTGCAGCACTTCCTAGTTTAGACATGAACAAGAACAGACACAACGAGAATACTACTTTGGTTACGAATGCATGCATTGATCTTTATTTGCTTACCCTGTTTATCCCAACACAAAGGCTTCCACTGTCCAGTGTCCAGTTCAAGCGAAGGCGAATTAGACATGACGGAGAGAATGATCAAGGCGAGCCGCGAAGGAAGCCAAGTTGGCGATGATTATGGCCAAGACAATGAAAACGAAGATGAGCATAATGATGAGCTGCTGGACACTATGCCCGGAGAGGGAACGGAAGATGGAGAGAGCGAGGAAGAAGACGTGGGAGGTGCATCCTGAGTTATATCAACAGTTCATGGACTGCTTATTGTTTATACCGCTCACGCTATCACTCGTTGTCCTGGCTAACATGCCCAATCCAACGATATGATTTTTGCTGCCTCTAGCCCTGATCTCAGCTAGCTGATCTGTGAGTCCTACCATGGACTTATCTGCCCATCTGTACTCTTGCCCCAGCCCACGCGGTCGAGCTGAACAATGTGGAGGCATGGCAAAGACTGCTAAATGGACTTGTAAGAAGAGCCTCCTGGAAGATAGAAAGCTTTCGACTCTCGATGCCAGATGGCAACAATACGGGCACTTGGAGATGCGGAGGGGCCATTCACAAGCCAGGAGCGACGCACAACGCCTTATCTTGTGCCACTATGATGCAGATGACGTTGGCTCCTGCACCAGGCCGTAACAGGCATCTGGATATGCCTTGTGAGTTGGGCAAGTACGAGAATCGCCTTGCTTCCACGCAGATGATTAGATGCAAATCCAATTTCCACTTTCTCTTCCTCCATCTCGTTTTATGATCGATCAAACTCCTGTTCAGATGACTACCCAAGCTGAAAAAGCGAGACCTGTTGGGGCGACAAAGACGAAGAACCGTCCCGATGAATGGAAGATCGAGCAGGGTCTTGCTGCTGCGGTGCTTCCTGTCCTCGACATGACCGGCCCGCAAACCAAACAACTCGAGCCCCAGATGTTTGGCCCACTGACCAAGAATGACGCGGCTATCAGGTCGGTAGGAGATCCTGATAAGCTATTCGCAGCCGAGAGGAAAGGATGGGTTGGGTAAGTCTTGCATGGGCCGCCCTCAAATGATGTGACACAAGAGAGCAAACGAAGTCGTTTCGTGACGGAAAAAGATTTCGAGTGAAAGTGCTTAGGAGTCTTTTGTCTTAGAAAATACTCTGTACTGACAACTTCTTGCTTCTCTTCGTCTCCCTGAAGATTCGTCGAGTGGGAAAATTATCCCGACAAGAAAGCGGCCGCACACAAGATTTTGACGTCGCAGACCTTCCCCCCCAATGCCGAGTATCAACTGAGCGAGATACCAGGCACAAATCCAGTGCTAAAAGGCACGCATTGGAAAATGTGGCATCATGCTGTTGGGGGCGAACTCGCGCGAATCCCGGACGACTCCTGGGACACGGTCTTGAAGGAGAAGCATCCCGACATGCTGCATCTGCTGCAGTTCCCGTACAATGGAGAGCCGCCCAAGAGACTCGTCACGGAAAAGGAGATTACGCCCAACGCGCTCCATTTTGTGCGTAACCACGGAGGAATCCCCCGGATTGATAAGAAGCACTATCTGTTTTCGCTCGACGGATTGGTCGCGCGACCGGCGGAGTTCACGTTGGATGACCTCATGGACACATCGCGGTTCGCGCGCATGGAAATGACCATCACGCTTCAATGCTCTGGCACGCGTCGGATCGAACAGGTGCTTAAGTATGCCGGGCAGGGAGACGAAGTTCCGCAGGCACCTTGGGCCGAAGGCGCCATCGGCACGGCCTCGTACGTGGGTGTCAGTCTCAAGAAGGTGATCAAGGAGTGCGGAGGGCTAATCGGCGGCGCGAAGCACTTGGAGTTTTACGGCGCCGACACGTACTTCAAGGATGACCAAGCCATGAACTACCTCGTCAGCGTGCCGTGGTCTAAGGTCAAGGCGAACGAGGTCATGCTAGCCTGGTCCATGAATGGAGAGACCCTTCCCGCAATCCACGGCTACCCATTACGCGTCATCGTCCTGGGATACATCGGAGCCAGGAGCGTCAAGTGGCTATATCGCATCAAGGCCATCTCGGAACCCTCGGCGGCGCCTGTTCAGACCAGCGAGTACCTCTACTTCCCGCAGCAAGTCGGCAAGCACAACTTCCGGCTCACGGATGGGATACAGATCCAGGAAATGCCAGTCAGCTCCGCCATCATGTCGCCTTGGACTAAGCAGGTCTGCGTCCACACGGGAAAGATCCGCTGCAAAGGCTGGGCTTACTCGGGCGGCGGGCGATGGCCGGAGCGCGTCGAGTTATCGGCCGACGGTGGCTTCAGCTGGTATATGGTCCCTCTCGAGAACTTGTCTCGAAAGCGCCGGTGGACGTGGCGCACTTGGCATTTCGAACTCCCATGCGACGTCGAAGGCTGGATCGAGATTGTGTGCCGCTGTTGGGACAATGCGCTGAACACGCAGCCGCCCGACGTAAGAACGGCTTGGAACTGGGGTTTGCACGTTACGAGCTCGTGTCATCGCATCTCGGTGTACAGCGTCAACAAGACGCGGCCTTTGACTATGGCGCGCATGAATGAGTTTGACAGAAGAGGCATTCCCTTTGGGCCTCTTACTGTGCCACTAGCGTTTCCGAGCCAGACTAAAGAGGATTATGCGGAATTCTGGTCGAAACATGATCCGCGAGATGCAGAAGATGAGTAGCATGCAAGGGCTCTCTGCTCGCTCTCCTCTCTTTTAATTCGCCATCTATTTCTCTTCTGTATCTCGTGCTATTGCATTGTTAATCTGGTCGCACAAATTGGCAGCGTTCAGTATTTGATGGCGCCTGGCATTCGTCCTACCGGAGCACCGCTCGCTCTGTCTTCTGTTACATCGTCATGCGCCGCATGATAAGTCGCAGCTGCAACATTGCATGATCGCGTTTGTGCCTCAGCAGGTAGTTATGTAGGCAATGGTATTGGCACACTGAATTGACCCCTCATGGCGACATGGCCACAATCCTGCGTTGCGCGAATGTCAGGTCCAGTCAACAAAGGTCAATGTTACACCCGTAGCTCAGTATGCAGCAGTATACTTCCTAGCTCCGCATCGAATGGCTTTATCTTGATTTTTCCACATACAAGTTCTCTGGGCGAATGCACGGAGCTTTTTGACCGGAAACTTGATCTGTACAGATAGTACAGAGTGACTTTTCTGGTATAAAAGTGCGTTGTTGACATGGTGATGCACCTTTGCATTGCCCGCCAGTGTCTGCGTCCTCACCGTGTAACGCACGCCGGTGTATATACTAAGTGGAAATGCGAAGAACAACTTGAAAATAGGCTTCAGCGACAAAAGCGCAGTATCAATGCCTCTATTGACGCACAATGTATTGTGATTTAAGATTAGGCTTTAGCATCCCACATGAGTGTACTGATGCTTCTTACTACTTACATGATAGCCAGAAACTACGTCAAATGTGGCATCTCCTCAGAGTCCAAGGCTGCCTTTACCCGGGTCTCTTCTAGTGACAAAATGCATCGCCATCGAGATGAAAAGAGCACTCCTGAGTCCTCTGACCTCTGTTCTCTCATGAGATGTGCTACGCAGAAACAATCTGCCATACGGAGTAAGGCGCATCAGTGACGTCCACAAAAGCACTATGTAGGTATGTGTGTATGTACTTACGGAGTAAAGAAGAAGAAGAACTTAAGAAGAAGAACAAGGGGCGCGAAGGTATCGTCAACGTGACATTCCGACCCGTCACCCATGATCGCCTACTGGGGAAGCTACATACCCTCACCTCAATCTTAAAAATCTGGCACCACTCAGCAGCTAACGCCTTATTACCCGATGTCCTATGACGCAAAAGCTTCAGCCTTCGGCTATTGCCTAAATAAACCCCAGCGCCACAGCGGCATCGGAGGCAACACTCAACTTCCAGGATAGCCAACAAAGAAAAGAGACGGGGAAGACTGAAGTTGGAACGCGGGACTCGCCGTTCGGAGGGCGTGGTCATTTGCCGATAATCGGATGTATATACATACCATACCGATAGCCAGGCCAATTCGACCACGCGAGGAGGCTGCAAAAAAAGAAGAGTTTCCGACAGCGTTGCGCCTTTTTGCTTCTTGTTCTGCCACTGCAAGTTTCGCGGAACCAGTGTCGTTGCGCTTTGTCTATCCACGAGGATACGGAGTACATGACCGTTGATACATATTATCTAGGTAGGTACCTATACATAGCACCAGATCTATGTACATACATACCCATATCGCGGGACGCTATAGGTACTCCGTAAGCGGACCACCCACCAGGCGCCGGGGAATGAAATGACGCATTTGCCAGGGACGGACAGGGGGGAGAGAGGGCTGTATCGCATGTAGGTACAGTAGGTACAATTACATAGGTCATTTCTCCAAAGTTCAAGGCTGTTGGTGTTAAACAGCCACCACTGTTTCCGCGCACACAAAGATGAAGTCACCTAGCAAGTATGTTTCCTTTCCATGGGCCACACCTTCCTGAGAAGTGTCTTTCCTCGCTCTGCTGCTGTGTTATAATTTCTTCCGTGTTGTTAACTTGTTTGCGCCTTTTATGCGGTCGTGGTGCTGGTGTCCACTGCCGGCTGGGCTGCTCGTCTCTTATAAGATACCATTGTACCCCGGATTGGACGCCTGGGGCCCTGGGCCAGCCTCCAGGCGGCCCGCGGGTAGGATTGTCAATTAAATCCCAAATACATAGTATGTACGGAGTACCTCCGCGGAGACCTAAAAAGAAAGTTGAGAGAGAACCAACATAGGAAGAGGAGCAAAGAATACGTATGTATACATACGGAGTAGTAAGTGCTACAAAAAGGCCAGGACGCGGCTTTACTTTTCTTTTTACATACCTTTTTCTGTACTCCGTACTCCGTACGTGTAATTCAGATCCTCAGATCTCTCCTTCTCTTTTCGCACCCCGTGGTACGGTGTACCTACTATCTGCAGCTGCGACGCAAAAAGAAACGCGCATTTCTCAATCTTTGTATGCCACTCACCCGGAATGTACCTAGGTAGAGCAAGTCACAAGTATGGCCGCTGGCGCGTGAACGGTGACACCCGGAGCAATATCCTAGACTCACATCGCAAGAGCCGGTTTATTACGGAGTTGACGCAGACAAAGGACCATCACCAGACCTCATGATGCTGCGGGAGGCGGCATACGTCATACATAAAACCAGGCTGTTCCCTCTCCTCATACGCCGAATTGAATCCACGGGTGTGTGATCTTTTCCATCTGCCGGTCGGACATAATCTCGGTGCCTTGGCGTAGTTTCGTCGAGGGCCAGGAAGGTTATAGTATAGAAGTGATGCAATTGATGATACATTACAGTGGTGCATCTAGTTGAGGGTTTCTGAACGGTCGGGTTTGTTGCATCGTCGCTCGGCTGCTTCCTTTATTTAGGTACCTAGGTACTTACTTCCCATCCGCGTGGCCCGCTGTGCCCTGTCCCGTGCCGCGTTGCCGCGAGTGACGCAAAGGTTGCCCATTTCCAAATTCCCTGTACTCTCTGGCTGATGGGTGCTTGTTGATGAAGCTGTATGAGTTTGATGCAAGAAGGTCGGTTTTTTGGTCCGCTGGTGTTCAATGATGAGGGATGTACTCCGTATGTAGGCATAGGAACTGGAGCTGTGCTGCTCTCAACACGTGGTTCTAGTCTTGTTCTCGGCTGTGAACACGCCACGCCCGCTTGGCGCTTATTTCGTCATTTCAGTATTCTTCTGTTTCCTACACTTTATTTCTACACGTCTTCTTTTTCTCCACTTACTTCTTTTTTCGTTCCATCTCCGTCACCTCCATCTTGCTCTCGCTTCTCCTAACCAACGCAGGATACCTATCGAGGTACATATGTGCATCTGTATGTACATGCATGGTATGATGGATGATGGAGCAGGTACCCCCGTTCGCGTCCGCATCCCTGCTTGCGACTTGGTCTCGATTTGGCTTGTCGAATCTCCCTCACAGAGGCTCACATTGTATAACTATGTGCTCTGTACTCGTACATACCTAGGTAAGACTGTAGGTAAGTAGGTATGACTATGGACACGCTTCGCTCGTTCGTCTCGCCCGTGCCCCTGCTTATATTCCCATCTCCCTGGCTTAGGCATGTCTTTGTGTCCCGGAAGAGCACCATGGCGAGGTCCACCAGATGACATCGCGAGGACCTTCGATGCGGGCTTGAAGCTTCTAGCGCGCTTCCATGCTTTTTCCGCCCCTTGCTATATAAATCGGATTCCCCACTGTGTGTCTAGGTTAGATATGTATGTACTGTAAAGTTTCCATCTATGTACATACATACTCCGTGCAAGGAAGAAAAGGTGTACGCCGTGACAAGGCATCTGAGAAAAAAATTAGCAAAGAATTAAGTACCCAATCAAGCTATAGCTCCAGCCTCCGGAGCTGCTCCGGAGCTTCTTCCGTACGAAAAGCTGAATAAGAGGTAGTATGTGCATCTCCGCTGTCTTATAGACACATGGTAATAATGCGCCAATAATCTCCCGAAAAACTGGCATACGGAGTACTGGCAACGCATTGGACCATGGTACCCAACGATTGGTATCTCGAAGCGGTAACTGGACCCCCGTTCCCTATATCTTTGGGCCGCAGACCGAGGTCCGAAGTTCGAACCTTCATTAAGTTCATTTTGGAGGTTTCGACTCCCGAGATGAAGCACTGCGTTTACCGTTGCGTATTGCCTCTTTTGCTCCATGTACATGAGATGGCCATCTCTCCGGACTTACCCTGTCTGAGGGGACGTCCGGGAGCGGCGTCTGCATCTTATCGCAGCTGTCTGTCCACCCTGGTCCCTGGATCCCTGGTCTTGAAGTTGCAGGCGAAAATAATTGTCAGGCGCAGCTGAACGGTGAAGATCTTCATGAAAGCCGCCAGGAGGATGCCTCATATAGATCCAGCCTGCGCCGAGGCCCAAGTAAAGTCTATATACATACATATGTGTTTGAGTGGGTAATGAAAGAATGATCCGAGGACCGAGGTATGCGGTCTATGGTTCATACTCTTTGAAACGAGGCAGTGGGCACAGCCTATATACATACAGATCTACATATACATACATGTACACATTAAATAGACACGAGCAAAGTTCGTCTCCATGAATTCGAATCTCAAGTTCCCAACTGTCAGCTGGCCATCCTCCCGGATTTGACCATCATTTGAGTTCTCGGGTTGCCGGCATAGACGGGTTCTCTGGAGCAAGAACCTAGACCTTAGAGCTATAATCTATAATAATAAGACTAAGGCCGACTTTCACCGTTCACGTTTTTACGTGAAGGCACACATTTTTTTGAAGATGCAAGCATAGCTGTACATACACAGTCACAATCTGACGCCTGGAGGCTGGTGGACTTGAATCTTAATAGGTCTCTTTCTACGTAGATACATCATAACTAGACAGATGAGCACTGAGCAGGCTTTTGTAAAAGTTGGAAACTCTAGTACGTGATGTATCATGTGTGAGAAATCGAGGCACAGATAACACGCAGGTACCACAAAGGAGTCAGGGTTCCAAACTTCCAACCAAATTGATCACAACGCGAACTACCTATAGCCAAGCAACTTTGCGCAGCATTGCGCTTGCCCCTGCAAGGAACCCTATGGCGAGGCGAGCCTTTGCCTGGCTCGAGACTATAGTTATAAATGTTAAATCGCTCCATGGCATACGAAACCCCTCGATAATGCCGCTCGGCCGTGAGGACACCAACAATGACTGTCAATTAACCAAACGGGGTCACAAAGGACGTCCCGTACGAGCGCAAGTACGAACGGAGCGGCGAGCCAATGCCAACTCGTCTGGGCCGCGCTGGGTCCCGGGCGGCAGGCCAGTCGTCAGGAGTTGTGCCTAGTCGGCCGCAGCTGTCATTTAGAATTTTAGGCTGCATAAGTCCGAGGTAGGAAGGTTGGCGATGAGCATTGTGTCAAGATTGAAGACTCTGGTCTCTGGATGCATGTGTACACCGCGGCAGACACATGTAAACAGACACTTGTTCACACACGTGACACTTGTCACTTACACATATACGTATATCAAAATTCGATGACAAAGTAAAACGTGCCGTGAAGCACAGGTGACAGATCTGACATGACAATCCAAAACAATGGATGCAAGATGCTAAAATTAGTACAGATAAGCTTAAGATCTTAACGAGAAGTCAGCCTGGCAGCTGCAAAACGGCACCTCAGCTATGTACTCAAGATCTCCTCCCATTGAATGGAGCGGCTTGATGTCCAAAGTCGAAATGAAGCTGAAGCTGTTCTCAAAACCACCACCCGAGGTTGTTTCAGCATTAACGCTTAATAAGCCTTAACCTCCTCACGGGTCAAAATTTCGTTTTTAAATTTTCATTAAATTGGGCATAACCAAGCTTTGGCATGGCACCAGACCCAAGTGCCTCCCTTCGCCCATGGGCCGTGACCTTGATTATCGAACAACTCCAGTCACCAGTGTTCAAATGCGTCATGGGCGTGCTTGTAGATAAAACTTGCGATCGCGGCTGGCGGCTTACAGCTGCGGTATCCACATTCCGTGGAATGGATGACGAAGGATGAGAGGCTGAGAGCAAGCTACCTATATTCCATATTCCAAATTCCAAATCACAACGCTTCAGAGGCGCACTGCGGGAGGGGAGCTTACGCGACGTTCGTCGTTGGGTGCTTTGCGTACTTGTCTACAGTCTACAACATACGGTATGTATGTAGTTGCTTTGACGGCAGTGTCACGGGCTTAGACGGCTAGGCCCGCCGCCTCTGCGGAGTACGATTTGCCCCCGGCGATGACGATGTCGGAGTACATACATACATATGTACATACCTATATGTACGGAGTACTATGAGAGATCTTTGGGCGCTGGGAAAATAAACGTGACGGAAGCGCGGTCACCTACGTCGTGACAGGGTATCATGCCCAATTGGGTGTTTTGTTCGAGGTGTTGCGTTTACCGAGATGTACCCCTGATATCCCAGTGTACCTAGCCTCTAGGTACCTAGGCTCTTCTTCTGAGAATCTGTCCCTGTTCAATTTACACACACAATCGCCTCTGCTCCTCCTCTTCGTATTACACATGGACTTGCCGTCGCGATGCGCATACCGCGTCTCGTCACATTGCGTATTCCTTCTATGTGCTCCGTCACAGACATCCAACAGCTCTTACGCTGTCAATGCTGCAACGGCCCGTCCGCCTGGCCCTACGGAGGATGTACCTACTGTATAACCCGCCGCGCTTGAGAGAAACTGGAATGCCTTATCGTCTATCCCGCCTGATCCTCCCAACGCAGCCAATCAACGTCTTCCCTTTCCCCAATTCACACACCCCCCTGCATCCAAGTCTCCGGCACGAAAAGGTCCCAATTTCCAGCCAAAACCTTGATCTATTTCATCCAATGAGCATGCGATCCAAAAAACGGCAGATGGAGTAACTATGGGACCCTGGAAGAGAGGCGAGAGGGGGGGGAGGGGGGGGGGCGTGTCTATACTCAACTTGGCTTAGCTGCTGCAAGCCTGTTCCCGCATTGCACAAAGGAAGGCTACAGGAATGTTGGGCCGTCGGGGCGGCGGGGAAATTGGGACTTGCCGACGAGAAGAACCAACCTGTCGCGTCGGCTTGTACAGAATCCAGATTGTACATATGGATCATTGATTATAGGGCTTTTCTGCTTATCATGGTCAATAGATGGCATTTAGGTAGATTCCTTGTGTTGGCCACGTTTTCATATACCTAGGTAGGTATGTTATGTACATTGTACCCAGTATCATGGATAATGGGCTCGTCCTCGCTTGAAGCAAGACCACGAAGCTGACGTCATTGAGGTGCTCGCCGCTCGCTGCCGCTCTGCTAGGTAGGGCCCTTGAAACCAAAGACTGAAAAATGGTTGGCATCTCACTCTCTCATTTCGGTCGAACGTGCAAAGTCATTCCGTTGAGAAGCCCTCGGCCGGTTGCGCGTTACACGAAGTCACGAACCACGTGGTATCAAAGGAAGGGAGAGGGGGGGTGTGCTTACGTGCCGCCAGTGGCCACATGTCCGTGACCCGCGGATCTTGCTCGCGTGTCTCATGTCCGTGTCCGTGAAAGAGCCGTTCGGTTTGCCTCGTCCGTTGTCTCATGTCCGAGCCAGTGGTCACTGGTCCGTACGGAGTAGGTAGAGGACGTTTTTTTTCTTTGCACATCCGTGTCTCATGCCTGTATTCCGTGGGCCGTGAGAGAACTTGAGAAGACGTGTTTTGCTCATCCATGGACCATGTCTCATCATATCCGTGTCTGCGGACGCGGGGAGATGTTTGTTGTGCTCGTCCGTGTCTCATGTCCCGTAGTGCATGTGCATACGGAGTATGTATCCGCGTCTCATCCGTTGGCGCATTGTCTCAAGGCTATTAAGCGGGCTCATTGTCAAGAACGCAGTCCCACTGATCGCCACTGCATTTTCAGGGACCTGCGCGAATGCATCATCGTCTTGAGATTTGCGCAACATGGCAATGCCTTTTCACTGTGACTTTTCGCGATAATAGGCGACAAGCGAGTTTCAAGTCGAGTGGTGCAACTACATACCTATCCAGTTGGCACAATATGCCCCCTGCGCCCAATTCGTCCATCGCATTTCTTGGAGCCGCTTCGTCGGTCCATCCTTTCGCCCCGCGGGATACATGTCTGGTACGAACAATAAGCCGTCGCGATTGTGTGCACTCTTCCACGTGTAAATCCTTCACCTCCACTCTCCCAAAACTCTCTCCCTTTCCACTGTGCTCTCCATCTTTTCCTCGTCTTCCAAATCACAGTCTCCACTAGCAGATCCCAAAATAATTCACGTACAATCTCGTGCCTGAACATCGATGCGTGGAGGCTTCCAAGTTCCCACAAGATGCAGATCAAGGGCCCATGATCCATCTGTACTCCGTCTCCGTAGACCCCAGGCCCCAGCGCCCCAAACCTGCGCCTCCAAACACGTGACACGCGCAACAATGTCCCAATTGAAAATTCCCTCGAGTTTATTCCACCCGCGCACCCATAAACTCTGGCTTGGCTGCCTTACCTCAAGTGTGGCATCCGAAACCAAATAGAAACGGAACAAGTTGCCCACTCCGAATTGAACACTCCACGGCGGCAAAGCAGTCCTTCCACTCATTATTGATGCCCCCGTCGTATGCAACCACCACAACGACCGCCGCACCGGCGCACCGTGACAGCACCACGCGGCGCAGCCTCGCAGACAGACAGACAGACAGACAGACAGACAGACAGACAGACAGACAGACAGACAGACAGACAAGGCCCGAGAATGAAAATACTCCATTCAATGATTCCAGGACCAAGCACCCATCAATGATGACGGATTTGCTCCACCATCGAAAACCGGCATCATCTCCAGACACCTGAGACTTGAGTCCCGGCACCTACCGTCTTATTAGGTCTACGACCAAAAAAAAACACTGCTTCATCCTCTGTCCTCCAAACTACCGGTACAGAGTACGGAGTCGTACACACAATGGCAGACGAAACAGCCAGAAGCCATAACAAAAGAAAATCAGCCTCTAGACGTCATCCCCTTCTGCCTTCGCATCTCCCTCCTCTCCCTCCTCCGCCCTCCATCTCTCCATCAATACAATAATAGGTACACCCATACTCCGTAGGTCAGTACATACATATCGCCTTCCAACATCCCCCCCCCCCCCCCCCCATTGCGTCTTGACCAAGCACCACCCCACCCCCACTGTCCCTCCAACACAGAGAGGTAGGTACAGACACACGAATGAAATGCCGGACCCCCGCCCAAAACGCCCAACTAGGCAAGTCCGGAACGTTACATTCCCACCCCCTCCCCGGACTGTACCGACTTGTGCCGCAACGACGCTGCAGGCTGCACGCTAGTAGGGGGGGGGGGGGGGGGCCTCTCGCCTGCGCCGCTCCACATGAGAAGCGCTTCGCCTTCCGAGTTTGGCCTCTGAGAGACGTGGGGGAGTTGGGGGTGACAAATCTCGTATTGAAGACTTACATATCTACATAGGGACTGTGGTGTGCTGGTGCTGATGCTGGTCGCTGGTGAAGATGGGGTATGTAGGTATACGGAGTATGTATGGACTATGGCCCAATGCCCATGGTATGGTACATGGTACATGGAGTGAATGTTGAAGACTGAAGTGTGGTTATTTGTCGTGCGTGCGCTGTGGCGGCGCTTCCGGGGCTACGGGCGGTTTATTTACTGGGCAGTGGGTATACGAGGTATGTACCTCTTTCGGTGAGCGACGCTACTGTGCTCCCTGCTGATGATGAAGGCATATCGCGGATAGCCACATAATGGCTCTCTTGACCGGGTACTTGTACGGAGTACAGGCTGCAGGCTACATACCTAACGCCTCTGCTAAATATGTACCATACGGTCCATACCTAGGTGTGTACAGCGCACAGTGTTACACACTGACCAGTGGTAGTAGGTTCAACTGTCAGCAATGAGCATTGAGCAAGGCAGGCAATATCCCGGGCTGCAGCCTCGCATCCCCGCATACATACATACCTACCCAGGTACCTAGGGCTTGATCCAAGTGCAATAAATCCGGATGACATGCCTCCAGACTCCAGTACTAGGTAGCCAGCTCTCCCTGCCGGCGGTCGCAGTGTCTGCCTGCCTCATACATACTCTATATGTACTCCGTAAGTAGCCAGGTTAATTATCCACTCAGCGTTGCCTGTGTTCCAGAGAATGCAAAGCGCACGTGAGGCGGCGCGAAGCGGCCACCATTTATTACTCCGTATGAATCATTGAATAGGTGTACTCCGAAGGTATGTACATACCTATTTCAGTGCACAAGACGACGGAGAGAAATAGATTCAAAACGTTACTACATTATGCAATGCAACACCAGTAAGATGACCGCGTAACATACATACAACATGACCCTTCCCTTCTAAGAAGAAAAAAAGAAGAAATACAAATAAAAACCAAGTTCCATGACCAGAATCACATCTATGCATCTACAAATCTCCTAAAAATACAAACTATCCGTGGTATATAACATGCCCATTGCCTCGACTGCCATGACGTAAACAAAAGAAAATCAAAAAAAAAAAGAAAATAAAACAGGCCGCCACTCCGAGGGGAATGCAAAAAAAAGAAAAAGAAAAATGACCAGGTAGGTATGCAAAGACCCATCGCAACGCCCCCATTGGACATACCGTGCGGCATCTCCCA
>SRPS01000220.1:0-47288 GCA_018360175.1 Claviceps arundinis
CGCGTCAGGCAGACTGCAGCGCAACGTGGCAAGCGCTTATTGTTAGCTGAACTTCAGCTTGTCGTTTGTCTTCCACAAACTTCATCGCGAGTCATTCGAGACTCCGATGCTTCGCTTCACTTTATTGCCACTCTCGCGACACCAATGGCAACTGATATCAAATACGAACAAGCTCCTGCAACCTTTGAAGCCACTAAGATAGATCGCGAATGGTACGTCAAAGCCATCGGCTCAGTTGTGTATCTCATGTTAGGTAGATTGGGCGTTAAACGAGTCTTTGCATATCTGAATGGCACACATGACCTGCAGCTAGTCTACAAGGGACTTCTGCAGCCGCTACGAGCGTTTACCGATGCTGACTGAGTAGGAGACACTTCCACTAGGCGCTCTACCTCTGGCTACATATTCAGATTGGGAAGTGGCGCGAATCCGATCAGCTGGTCAGCAAAGCGACAACCCACGGCAGCCCTTTCATCCTGTGACTCGTGAGGATGATTTTTGGGACAAGCACAAGCTACAAAGGAAGCGATCTGGTTGAAGCGCTTACTAAGGGAATCAGGAACCCGGAACGACAAAGATCATCGGCGACGATGAAGATGCCCATCGCACAGGCAAAGAACCCCCAAGACCACGCGCTCACTAAGCACATCGACATCCAGTGGCACTTTGGAAGGGAAGAACAGATAGCTGGGCAAATCGCACTCGCATACCTCCACGATCCCCTCGTCCGAACAAGTTGCCGATGGCCTCACAAAACCTTTACCTCGACCCGCTCTCGAGAAGTTCAGGAATACATTGGGCCTCAAGTTCCCTTCTTCCTGGCTTTAACAACCGCTTCCTTATTTGGTACTAATTGGGAATTTTGACCTGGAGCTTGACCCATTAATACGGTATGGAGACTCAACGTCGCCCCCTCAACCGGCGGGTACGGTGTGAGGCCCGTTAGCTCAATGGCTCAGACGCACTGACTGCTGAATTGGCGGTCTTAGGAGTCACTACGTACGACGACGATAGTACATACTCTCTCCACCCTTGGTCCCTGTCCAGTGTGGCAGTGTCACCTGTGGCCTCAACTTCAAGAGACTTGGCGGTGCTTAAAAGTTGACTGGATTCATCATTCGGTTCCAACTTCCAAGATTTAAGACTTACTTCAAGATGGTCTTTTACTCGTGGTTGCTGGATCCTAAGTTACAACTTACATTCTCTTCAATGTTCATTGTTCAACCCGGTGTGGTGATGGATCACTCCACTCTCTATTCTCTATTCTCTATTCTCTCGATCTTTCTGGAACTCGGTAGCAAGGACATATTTGCACTAATCAAATCCATTACATATCCTTTTCTTCATCAATGATCAACCTTAGAAGTTAGACTGTTGTCCAACACTAACAGACTACACTGTACAGTGTACAGTACTGAGTCAATTTGGCTTGCAGCTCGAGAAGCGAAGTTGTTTGCCAACCAAAGTGAACCCTATTAGCAAATACATGTCGTACAGCGAAGCGTACTTCCTTGATAAATCCGCCAAACGCAAGGCATGAAGGCTTTGTATAAAAACGGTGTTTCTCATGAGCATTGAGTCATCATGGTTCATTCCATGGCTAATTTCTAAAAGATCTGGTATCCAATTATCATTGATCAATACTCCATCGACTCTCGCATAGCTTCCGATAGCATCACTGATCAGGGAAGAGAGGACTTTTCTCCTATCTCGCTCCTCAAGTCAAGAGAAACTCAAACAATTCTATTGTCAACGCTAGAGTGCACTGGTGCAGCAACCAGTGAACCACCCTAGGCCAGTTCTAAGCTTACTGTTCATCACAAAAGACAAGAATAAGAACCAGAGAACCTACGACCCGTCGCTGATGTGCGTGACGCACAGTGGTACTTATTTGTTTATGCATGTATTGTGTTTCTATGTGACCTTACGGTCCGACAGTACAAGAAAGAGCAGTTTCATGTTGTCTCTAGACTCTCGTTCTATGATCTAGCAGACTATCATCCATCAGACTGATGATCAGAGTCTAGCCTGTTCAATAATGATAATATTGTATGTCTCCGTATGCCGCGACGAGATGCCCCCATGACACATGGTCTCTGTAGATGAGTTTAGCAACCATTTGGCCATCCCACAATGCCCGGTATGGGCGACTATATGTGCACCTGTGGGTGATATCGCTTTGTTTCATACCGAGTATCAATGTATCATAGCGAGCGTCGTTTTTTTATTCTTTTTCGGTGCTGTTTGCTCCGATTTGCTGACAAGCTCCTGCAAACAGTGACGAATGATAGCTCGGAAGTCGAGGATGACTTAGCTTTTCTCATCCGATATGCCAGGGAATGTAATGAATTCTGGCGAAACAGCCAGACGTTCTAGAGGAGCGGTCGCGGCCCCACTCTAATCTATCACTCCTGTCAGGTTATACTCGTCGTCGAAAAGGAGATTTCCAAAATGTAGGTCGAAGTGGCATAAGGGAAATGGACCATGAAGCCTGTCCTCAATTATGATGTGAGATGTAGCCTCCTTCAGAATCCAGCAAGCGGCTAAGTGAAGACAAACATTGTCTCCCACTCGCACATAATCATATTCGAGCATCAGCGCATCATCCAATTATAGATAATATATTTACCAACTTCCCCCCCCCCCTCCCTCGCCTTATTCTTACTCTCACCTATAATCTATTATTATCACTAATCTCATCCTTAGGTTTCCCGCTGTGTCAGCCTCCCCTGACCATGTTACGCTCCGGACTAACGCCCCCATCCCCATCACCATCCCCATCATCGCCTCCCGGACCTGATCCGTCCGAGGGGGCAATGGCCCTCGAGCCTGTCCGGCTCTATCTTCTCTCCGACGCCCCATCTTCCAGGCCCCAGTCGCCCACGTTGTCTCCGGAGCCAGAAACTTCGGAGATGACGGAAAAGCCGTCTGCCGAGTCTTCTGACTCTCCCCCGACTGCCGAACCGACGGCAATAGAGGTCGAGGACTCGGGAGACGAGGACGGGGCGGAGGAAAGAGATATGCCGGTTAATTTTCCGGACTGCTGGGCGTGCGGCCCGCGGGTAGCGTCACCGTAGCGCCTCACGGCCCAGCCCCCAGCAGTCCGGAAAATTAACCGGCATATCTCTTTCCTCCGCCCCGTCCTCGTCTCCCGAGTCCTCGACCTCTATTGCCGTCGGTTCGGCAGTCGGGGGAGAGTCAGATTGTCAGAAGACTCAGGAGACGGCTCTTCCATCGTCTCCGAAGTTTCTGGCTCCGGAGATAACGGGGGCGACGCGGGCCTAGAAGATGGGGCATCGGAGAGAAGGTAGAGCCGGACAGGCTCGACTCTCGAGAGTCGAGGGCCATTGCCCCCTCGGACGGATCAGGTCCGGGAGGCGATGGTGGGGATGGTGATGGGGATGGGGGCGTTAGTCCGGAGCGTGACATGGTCAGGGGAGGCTGACACAGCGGGAAACCTAAGGATGAGATTAGTGATAATAATAGATTATAGGTGAGAGTAAGAATAAGGCGAGGGAGGGGGGGGGGGAAGTTGGTAAATATATTATCTATAATTGGATGATGCGCTGATGCTCGAATATGTGCGAGTGGGAGACAATGTTTGTCTTCACTTAAGCGGAGTTGAGCTTTTGGAGGATTAAGTCATGCGAGTGTGGATGTGAGTGTTGGGGGAGAAGTAATTGGTAAAGAAATCTATATTTGATAAGTTTCTCAGCGGTTTAATGATGTTTGGTTATGATAAGGACTCAGGAGACAGGGACCAAACGAGTTCGGAGATGAGACGGACATCGGGCCGACATTACCGTAACAAGACACGATGCCCGGCCACCCTAGTGATAAGTGATCCCCATGACTGGAGCGGAATGGCTCTGCGGTTTGCTGGGATAGGCTTCCTCATCGTCACCCAACCGACGGCCGTCGGCACCAGAGGACTCAGGAGTCAGGAGACGGCTCTTCCATCATCTCCGAAGTTTCTGGCTCCGGAGACAATAGGTATTAGGGGCGACGGGGGCCTGCTCCCGCCTGGAAGATGGAGCGTCGGCAAGAAGAAGGAGACGGACAGGCTCGAAGGCCATTGCCCCCTCAGACGGATCAGGTCCGGGAGGCAATGGCAGTAATGGTGATGGTGACGGCGGTTCAAGGTTGCGATCCGGACTCCGACATGGTGGCGGGCGCTGGCACTGCGGGGGCTGAAGAATGAAATTAATGATATGAGTGGAGAGAGAGGGTGAAGTTATTGATAAAGATATAGATATTTGATAATTTGCTCAGAGGTTTGATGGTGTTTGGTTATAAACTTATAATAGGGAGACAAGGACCAAACGAGTGACACTGAGTTTTTTGAGGTTCAAGTCATGCGAGTGTGGATGTGAGTGTTGGGAACTTTAAGTACCACGGTATAAACAGTCAAAGGAAGGTGCAATGCCGATACATACGAATACATATCCAAAGGTCAGGGCTGTGGACCTGTGGTTTCTTGAATTCATCTTGTTTATCATAGCCCAAAAGGGGAAGGAGGAAAGGACCGCTCGTGAGTCGTGGCATGAGGCCACAAGCAGAGTCTTCCTGGCCTGGGTGCTGCAGCTGATCAGGATCTATGTCCATTGTCTGCACACCCAAGCCACGCGATATGATGATTGATCAGAGATTCCAACAGTTAGTAATAAAAAGCTGAACTACTTTGCGACGATTCTTGAAAAGTGCCACGAGATATCGTGGATGCCTGAGACTCTGAAATGGTACATATTCCGGAAGGCGAATACCCATCTGAAGGATGTGGAGAGGAGGAACCCATTGCCCAATGCTAGACCGGGAAGGCAACAGGAGACAACATTGAACAATGAACATGGCGACAGGAAAGCGAGTTCGTCGCAAACGAGAGCTCGTTGCCACAGTGTCCAACAGGAACCGTACGCAGAAGGCTGAAGTACGAAAGTTATGGATGGCTGTTGTTGCAGCCGAAATCAGAGGACTTGGTGTGGACACTGGACAGGGCATTCTCGATTGGAATTGTACGAGCCTATTTTCGAGATTTGGAAAGAACCAGGAAGAATTGATCCAGATGGTTCGGAGCTGGCCATATTCCCTGTCACGGCAGGCGATGAAGCTCTACTGACTAGAAGAATAGATTAAGAAGGAGAAGAAGAATAGAATGAGAAGGAGAAGAAGGAAGGAGTAGAAGTGCTGCAGGTGTTGAGCCCAAGTACATACCCAGGTACCTACCTAGGCTGCTGCTCAGGACTCATTCATCAGTCTGTCAAATAGTCACAGGGCAGCCGCGGCCGGCCTCCAGATGATAGTGAATTAGTGATACTCACCGACCTGAAGAGCCAAGCGTGCCACAAGCGGCGATCGTGGACTTGATTGTCGACACTGGACAGTGCCAGAAATCTGAAATGCAGATGCTGAGGCGAACACGGAAGGTGCGCCTCCGGCGGAGAGTCGCTGAAGGCAAGACGACAATAATCTCTTGCGAATACCGGTATGCAGTGCCAGAAATGCCGCGCTCCGCAGCGTCGTCGAAGGTAGTGGCACACTGGCAAGGCACACTGCACAGGGAGAGTACCTATTCTCTTGCGAATATCGGTATGTTCTTAATTTAGCCTTTCGTTGTCCAGATTCATCCAAAACTTTCTGCATATCATAATCAAGCGACCAATGTCACGACGGATATAATTTAGCAGAAAAACAGCAGCTGTGGGAGGATCCATAAGCCTCCGGTCGGCGACTCGGCGACTCGTCGGTATCGGGCCAAACACTCGCTTCGGAGTGTGTTTCCCGACAGGTCATGATTCACACTTGCCAACACTTGCGAGTTGTAGCAATGAGCTCGATGGAACGTTGCTCTGCTGAAATCACACACCCAGTTACTGTCACCAAAAAATGACGATGGAAGGCGCTCCCTCGCCCCCCAAATTCCAGTCCGTTCTTGCGACGGTTTGTCTGCTCATCCAACTCAACAACACTTGGCCATCTTTTGACCAATGTTTCAAACCTCCTACTTCAGGGCTCTCGATGGCCTCGGGTGACTCCTCGAGTCCTCATATTCCCGGTATCTTTGATCTGATAGTCGCCTCGTCTTTTTATATCCCCTATGCCACTTCAGTCGTGTGTGTGCAATCCCTATTCGATCCAATCTATTATCTCGGGTCGCTATGCAGCCCGCTTTGCGATTTGCCTTTGGTGGATCTTGGGCACCAGTGACCACTTCAAGAACCAGACATCTATGAAGACCACCAGAGCCTGAGCCTCTCAACAACGATACGAGTCGTCGAGTAACGAGATAACTTATGAGGTCCTTGGACTCATGGGCTGGCCGTCAGAAGAGACGCATTGTGTGGAAAGTGAGTCAGCTGCCAAGGAAGCACTCTTCCAAGTTCCATCTTTGCCCTCCTTTGGCCCTTGACTCCTTGTGACACGCGGTACTGAGCGATCCGCTTCGAGAAACGTGACGCCGTCGCTTGAAAATTTCAAAAAAGCCAATCAAAGGCTACAGCCTCGTCTTCCAAAGCGCATCAAAAAATGAGCATACTTTGGAAGATTGGGAGTCCATATGCCTTCTCACTCAGCGCTTTGGCAAGTTACATTCGCCATCCGGGTCGGATACCGTACCATCTCTACCTGTCACCAATGACCATGCCAACAAAAATCAAGCACCCCACGAACATCGGGATTTTCGATTGCACCTCACATCCATCGTATAATTGAACCTTCACAAAGCTCACTCGTCTTGAGAAATTACCAATCATTGCTCCTTCAGCTTCTCCTTGCAGACGCTCCATTCTCCAGGCCCACGTCGCCCCCATTGTCTCCGGAGCCAGAAATTTCGGAGACAATCAAAGAACCGTCACCTAAGTCTTCTGACTCTTCTCAAGCAGCCGAACCGATGGCAGCAGATCTGAAAGGACACAGGGGACGAGGATGAAGGCTGAAGCGTCGCAAGGAGAGCGGCTCAAGACCTTCAACGTAAAGTGAAGCTTCACGTGTCTGTCTTGAACGCGCGACGCACGAGAAGATTGTCAAAACACGTCGTGTCCGCTCGTGAGTCGTAGGTGAAGCAGATAAAGAGTATTTCAACGCATATGTACTTATCGAGAGACGTCGCTGTGGAAGGAAGGGGAGAAGAGGAAAGGCGACGAGATTCTACCAATAGCTATCAATTCCATCATGTGGCCGAAAAAGGGGTTGCGAGGCCCGTGATGTGCGTAGGTGGTGCAGGTGGCTCAGGTGATCATTCATGACCATTGCAATTGTCTGGGGGAAAACTTGTAACGAAGCGCGGTACTCGAAACACTGTTCTCCGGTGAATCAATGCTATACTTACTTCGTACGTTCTGTACATTTGCGTCATGGGGGGGGGGGGGGGGGGGGTCTATTCCTATTGCGAACCGCGTCTTTCCATTCAAAGCCTGGCTACCTAACAAAGGTGCTAAACTAAAACCAATATCACACAGCTCATTGCTCAAAAATCGGAGCCGATTCGGTTCTTACCAGTGTGCATCCAGGTCTGGCCGCAACTCACAGTCCTCATCTTTCAGGGTTGACGAGTCAGAGGCGTGAACCACCCCTGTTTTTATTTTAAGCCATTTGAGCTCGATCAAGGTCCAGTAACTTATCTTGTAATGATCTGCAGTCACTCTATGTTAGCAGCCTCCATATGATTCAGTCTCATCGACACCAGAAAGTAGGAACCCAGAGTCTATTTCATATCTTTGGTGGGACTGGTCGGTTATTTCATATCTTTGGTGGAACTAATCGGTTTCTCGTCCTTCTTGTCCTTTTTGGCGCTCAATTTCTTGGGTGGGAAGAAGAGCGCTCAAAGATGGTCTTGCTGGTTCCCAGAGCCAAAATTGAGCACCAAAAAGGACAAGACGGACGAGAAACCGATCAGTTCCACCAAAGACATGAAACAAACTCTAGGTTCGTACTTTCTGGTGTCGATGTCACGATGAGATTGAATCATATGGAGACTACTAACATAGGGCGACTGCAGAACATTATAAGATAAGTTACTAGACCTTGATCGCGCTCAAATGGCTTAAAATAAAAACAGGGGTGGTTCACGCCTGAGTCCTGACTCACCAATCCTAAAAGACGAGGTCTGTGAGTTGCGGCCAGACCTGGATGCACACTGGCAAGAACTGAATCGGCTCCGAGTAGGAAATCCAAAACGCTTTCTTGCGTCTGGTTAAGTTCGAATGGGCCACGCTCTGCGCAACTATTTTGGAGCAATGAGCTGTGTGATATAAGTTTTAGTTTAACACCTTTGATAGATAGCCAGGCTTTGAATATCGAAAGACCCTTCGGAGTCAGGACGGTCTCCAGATCAGTGTCCGCATCGTAGCCCTGCCGAGCATCAGGGCCGCCAGTGTGCCTTGCCGCTGACTCTTTCGTCGCGTGGGACCGCTGGGGTGCGCAAGAGTGAGGTCTCTGAGGGGACTTCAGAGTGTGGCGAGTCGTACTTCGGCTCGACGAAAGAGGCCCCCTTCGTCGCGAGGTCTGGTGAAGGAGTGAGCATCCGCTCGCAAGGGCTGTCTGATAATAGTACGGGGGAGAAATACAGAGTGGTAGAGAACAACATTGAACTGGGCCTTTCCTCCTCCCCGTCTTCTGTAACGACAACGCGTTTTGTACTGCCCAGTCGGATAATGGTTGTGACAGCTATGCGGCGGTGCGCGAAAAGTTTGTGCAGCGGCTCGGATTGGAGGGCTTTGCGTTACCTAAGTACTCCACGACGTTTGGATACGGCAGTTGACACCCAGCGACGAAGTCCGTCCTCGCCGAGGGCCCAACCATGGATCCGACATTTGGTCCAGTTCCAAGCCAATGTGGATGGATGGGCGTTCCCGTTGGTGGCCTACGTAATTCCTGGCCTCACTCGGGATTGCATCTTGGGGGCCCCTTGGCTTGCCATGAATGAGATCGTGTTGCATGCGGCCGAACGTCGGCTGATGGTGGGTTCACGCAATCATCTGGTCGTCATTTGTGGATCTGATTCGGAAGGAGAAGGCGAATGCGCTCTTCTACTCTTCCCCCATCGGGGTAAGGCAGATCACCACATTCGTCTCAAACGGAATTCGGCACCATTTTACAGCATGCTGCGAGACCAGTTGCTGGAGATTCGGAAGTAGGTGATTGAGTTGATGGACAAGGGTTGGTTGGAAACGAGCATCTTCGTCCTTCGCTGCGGCTCCTGTTCTCTTGTTGAAGAAGGCGAACAGAGGCTGGCGCTTCTGTGTGGATTATAGGGCCCTCAACAAGGTCGCGGCTCAGGACCGATATCCTTTGCCTCTCATCAAGTCTCGGAGACATTGCGGTCGTTGTCGTTGTCGAGGTGGTTCACGAAGCTGGACGTCCGGTCGGCCTTTCACCGACTGCGTGTTGCAGCGGGCAACGAACACTTGACCGCATTTCGTACACGATTCGGGCGTCCTGAATGGCTGGTGTGTACATTCTGGTTGGCGAGCGCCCGACGGCCTTTCGGTCTGCCATCTCGTCTGGCGACGCGCTGAGCTGAGCGTCGAGGGCAAGCTGGATGTTGGTTCGGGTTCTGATTGTTCGGAGAGCAGGAATTTGTCGAGTCACAGGTACGGTAGAGGCTCGTCGTCAGGGAAACCGCCAAAAAACAAGTCGTCTTCTTGCTTGACGGTGTTGGTGGCGGTAGCCTCGCTTTCGGGCCCTTTGCTAAGCTTCTTGCTTGCTTGGCGGGCGGATGATCTGGTCTCGGTGTACGCGGCTGAGCGTGAAGAGATGGTCAACCTCAAGCAGTAAATGTGACCACATTTCTCTTCTCTTCTCTTCTTTCTTTCCCTCCTCTCACCCTAAGCCATACTCTGCTCTGCATTGCCTCTTGTTCGGTTGTTTCTTCGAGGAAAGGGTGGACATGTATGAAAAGTAAAATAGCGCAGGGTCACTTGCCAGCTGGGCACATATCGTGACCAGCGATTTCAACAGAGATGTATACTTGTCATTGCGACGTTGGCAGAACATTCAGCAAGTGCGACAACGTGCACCATATCCATGCCTTGGATCTTCGAGCTAGAATGTTTCTGGTTCTGTATGAACTCGACCACGCTAGAAAGGAACGTTCTAGCTCGAATTATAAGGTCCGGATATGGTGCACGTTGTGCCCTTGTTGAAAGCTCCGCCAACGTCGCAATGACAATTATTCATTGCCTTTAGAAATTATGCCCCTTGGCCAGCGACCTTTTGAAAGTCTTTGCAAGTGCGTCTGTGGCGTTCGAAGCTCCTAGTACAGGGGCAGCTTTTGATAGCCTATATCTCAGGAACGATGGGATTGCAGACAGGTAGGTGGCTTCTTCAAACAAGATTGGACGCTGCCGCGACAACTTGCCCTGGTGAGGAGTTCCAAAGTATGCTCGTGCTTCTTGATCGCGTCCGCACCCAACAAATCGATCGTCATGGGCTCAGGCTCGAAGCCATCTAAGGCAGGTATGAAGAAATGATATGTTGAGAAACATGTGGACAGCCCGCACGAGGGACATGACGGGTGACGGGTGACGGATAGAATCGTGATCGCGGATGAGAATAATTAGGCAACACAGTGCAACAGCCAACGCGGCAAGGAGTAAACGTATGTTCGGCTGCTGTTATGTTATTTGCGGCGGTGGTGAGGCGAGGCGAGGCAAATGCACACGCAGTTCATCGGCCCATGACGAAGCCGGAACGTGTTCACACTTCCCCATATCCTAGCAACGCCACATGCTTGAAGCCAGAAACACGAACAACTTTATTGCCGCTTGCAGTCTCCTGTACTTCTGAGAGACAGAATTCGCAGAGGGGACAATTGTTTTGGACTTGAGCATGGGCTGAACTCGGTAAAATGTTTCATTCGCTCAATCCGGGGTCATGTGCGTTGATTCACTGATTCATGACCTTTTCGGTCGTGTCAATCGCTTCGTGTCGAATCGTGTCGTGTCAACTCGCTTCGTGTCAAATCGCGTCGTGCCAAATCGTTTCGTGCCAAGTCGCTTCGTGTCAAAGTCGCTTCGTGTTGCTGGTCCGTGAATCAGCCCTTCTGGCTATCGGATTAACTGGTGGGTCTGTCGGGTAACGGGTCAACTGCAGCTCCGTCTCCCTAGAATCTGTTTGCTTGCTTCAGTCAGTAGTGTACTCCGTACAGCTGTTGTCATTTTGCATCGTGGATTCTGCTGTCCAGATGATAGCAGCTCCAGCTCTATCCAGTACAGCCATGATTCATGATTCATGATACATACATACTGTAGTCTGTACGAGACGAACTGGGCGGCGGTCCGTATCGGTAGCGCATAGGTAGGTACCTCGCAGATCCTTCGCATCGTCACCAAAAAGTCAACAACGTCGCACGACGACCGGATCACACAACGCTGCAGCCGCCCAACGCTATTGCGATGGCTCGGATCCCTCGGCAGTACGGCCCCTTGTGCCGTCATCACCTCACCGGCGTCGTTTCACGAAATGTGAAGCTACAGATTAGCCAGTTTATTCCCTCTGATGCTGAGAAAGCCCGTCCTGTTCGGGAAACTTGTATGCTATCGGCGCCATATTTACCAATCTTTACCAACTCCCCAGTTTTCGGGATAACTCTGCCCGCTGCTGAAGATTCGACTTCGACGGTTTCTACGGTTCAGACAGACTCAGCCGCTGGTCGGACTTCATGGGGTCGATGGAAAAGACGGAAGTTCTGCGACGTCAGACTATGTGTGACGGTGACGATTGCATAGGCATGTGCGGCAGTCTAGGTGCGTTGTTGGTATTTCAACAAACGCGGTTGGCGTAGAAGCAGCGGAAGTTAGGCTCTAGCTAACATGGTCACCCGCTTGGGTGAGAGATGTTTCGGTCTTCTCGCCACTTGCCTATAGGTACATATTTCTGCCCTTTTCCGTGTCTTATTGCCCACTCGCAGCACCAAGAAGAAGCGGTGCCGTGACTTTGTGGGCGTCCTTGAAGTCTCTGTGATCCACTGGCCGAGATGCTTGGTGGTGCCGCTTCGAACGGCTACCTTCTTGTTGGCGACACTCGCGGATCGTCTGCCTGTCGATATTCAAAGCGGTCCCTCACCTCCTTCACGTACCATCTCCGTAGGCTTTTGCGAACTCGTCGTCGACATATCGCAACTCAAACAACCCAAAGCCGACTGCTGTGTTTGGAACACACCGTGCCCAGTTTCTTCTCCTGTTATCTGTCGCAGAAGGGTTGTCAACTTCGCCGTCTCTCACGGCCTCTTCTATTGGTGTCGCCCCTCATTATACTTATACACTCGCTGCAACCACACCTGTAACCAAGTTTTATTACGGAAAGTGCCACGCCAGAAATGCGAGGTGACTTTCGGTCTAAGTCATGTTATTAAGTTGAAGCCACCGTCATCGCGAGTCCGCCAGAAGAAAACGTTCCGATTCCGGATACAGCCCGTTCTTAAACCGGAGAGATAATCTTTCGGAGCCTTGTCATGGCTCACAACCCGTAGCGTAGCCGCAGAAGAGGACGTAACAACTTCCTGAACTTCTTTATGCCCTTCATCCCCTTCGCGTAGACACCCAGGTGTCAGTCATGTTTGCCACTGGCCCTCGCGGTGCATCCTCTTGCCGTTCCCCAACATGCGCGGCCTGAGCAGTCGTCACGTTCTCTCACTTCGACGCCAGACCATCCACTGTCACGCTTGCGGAATTTGGCCCTTCAAGGTCCAACATGGAGCCTATTGGATGAGTCCGCCGTCCGTATGACTATGAATCTTGCCCAGAACAAGACTTCTTGCAAACTGACTTTCCCACCATCGCCTCGAACTTCTCCAGACTACCTATGTGGGCACCATGAAGTTTCATTGCCCGACTTAATTTCCCTCCATGGGGGGTGGATGTTCATTGTCGTGATACAATGCGACACGGTTTTTCATGAGCCAATAGACTGATCATGTTCAGCTTTAATTTTGTACTCTGTTCTCACTCTAATCCTACGTACTCTACGCTGCCCACCCTAAATAAAATACTAAGAGTTCTCTACAAACCACCTGCTCTATATATATATACGCTGCGTACTTTCATACACACTCATCGGGCCATCGGTCAGAAGCTGATTTCGCTGATCAAGAATGTCTCGTGGTCCACCCACCTCGCCACTTCCGTTCTTAGACAGCAGCAGAAACTCCGAGCCGATAACCTATAACAGTTCATCGGTCCTGAAATCTTGTGAGAGTAGCGCTCGCGTCCCCCGGCCTGCCGTTCTCTTGTTCAATCCCGGGAATAATCATGGAATGAAGCTCTGGGCTCGCGAGCCTCAAATGGCTCATGATGTATTTGTAAATTGTGGATGACCGACCGACTATGGTTCAAACATTGCGACTGTCATGCTGCCACCACCTGATAGGCTGATGCGACGGAATGCAGCGTTTTTCCCGCTTGCCTCTTCCGTCCGTCTCTTCTTCAGAATCGGTGTCGACGAATGATGGGAGCTGTCTCGTGATCATCCTCTATCGAGCTGCGATCCTCGCCGTTTTTCGTATGTAACTCACGATGATGTTCCTCACAGTCTATCTCTTTCAACGGAAATTGGCTTTCCGCGAGGACTCGCACGAGCCGGCCACTCGAGGGGACCTAAGCCTTCGACAGTAAAATGAGGTCAGTGCAGTACGCGGCAGACCGTCGAAAGGTTAGGCATATTCCGTACGCTGTGAAGCCTTGGCGAACTTTTTCGTGAGCGCTGGTGCTCGCGTGGTCGTCTCCAATCCTAGGTATAGAACCTGCCGGCCCTCCCGACCTTTCCACTACATGCGGCTTTCGTGTACGGTGCACAAGGGGGGCCAATGTTTACGGCTTGAGATTGATGAAGTCTCGATTGAAAGCACGATCAACAACTGAAGCTCTTTAACGAGTCCTAGAGATTTGAGCTCTTACTCTGCGCCTTGGTAAGCTTACTGTCTTGGCTAATCATGCAAAGAAATCAGAAAAAGCATAGTTTAGGCAGGGAATCGTTTTCCAACCTGCTCCAAGCGAGCCAAGTGCGTTCACACGCGATTCGGTGATGTTTTCCCATCCCCGTTCTTGACGAAACGTCCGGAGTGGGCTGAGTGTGCCTACACGTGTGGCATCGTACATTCAAGGCAGCGCTGTCCTCAGCCATACCTCAGGATGAGTCTCAGCCACTTTTAGAAACAGACGAGCCTCAAGCTCGAAACCAGCACAGTGTGCCACTTTTGCGACTTTTTTTTCTCTTACAACTCGCCTTAGCATTGGGACTTGAGGTCAAGTCCCACGGGGTTGGCTGAGTGACTAGGTTAGCCGCGGGCTTCGTGTGGCCAGCCCTCAGGCCTGGTCTCCAGTCCTCTGGAGCCTGTGTATCACAAGGCATCCGATTTGTCAACGTCGTGCGAAACCTCGTCGTTTTCATGGCTAATTGCCCAGACGATGGTTCATCGGGACCCGGGAATGGTGCCTGCGGGGAGAATGACGGCTGAGCTTGCGTTTGCCTATCCGGCACCTCTTGCTGCGTTGACTCATATTCCCCCGTACTTAATGTCGATAATGCAGTCTTTTCCTCCGTCTTCGCCATCGTCCCATCAAATACCGAGTCCAGGTCAGATGCATCCTCAAACGAGTGCCAATCCTCTTCTCCGCTTGCATCAGTGTCGGCCGAAACCTGCCTTCTATCGCTCGTAGAAACATTTCCAGATGCTACCGACATAGCATCTGCGTATGTTTCGCTTATTAACTGTCCACTCAGGCTGCTCTCTTCGCACGCACCGCACCGCTCTAGCAGAAACCTTCCCAGCTCGTCTCGGAACGAGGCAGAACTCAGCTTTCTGTGCCACATCTTGTCCCTATCAACATTGTCTTTCATATGGTGGATAGCCACATCAGCCAGATGCCAAACGTCTCCGGGCTGTCTCTTCTCTAGTTGTGACCATTCCGGCCGGAACTCCGGTCCCATGTACCATCGGATTATGTCCAAGACACCGGCCCATTCTGCTTCTCGGAATCGATCTCGATAGCGCTCCGCGCTGTCTGTGTGTAGTCTCTGGGTGAGCTGGTCTTTTGCTGATGCACTTCTGAACATCTCTATGCGACCCCAAACAAACTCGAGCACCTCTTGCTGTATGATGATCGACGCAGCTTCGGCAATTGACTGGCCATGAGCCTCTCCGATGGGCACCGTAATTCTGCCCTTAGCTTGCTGCAATTTTCTTTCGTCAATGTGCTGGAGCGCCGCAACCATTTCAACTCGTAGGCCCGGCTTTTTGTAATAATTTGGGGGAGTCCGCTTCCGGTGGCTGATCAGCCAGTCCACAACGTGATCTATCACCTCACTTAAGATCTTACCATCTAGTTCAGACAGGCCAAATTTACTATGCACGTCTGGAAAGGACAATTGTCCGCGTTGAACAACGTGCTCGTATACTTGCCAGTAAGATTCACGATCTAGCTTGACGAGAAGATTGGGACGGCGGCGATAGGACTGGTCGACCTTTTGAGAGCCCATGCCAGGGTAGAAGAACTCCCTGGTCTCCATCTCCGATCGGCCATGTCTTAGGAAGTCCGACATTTTCTTCCAGTCTTCAGGCGTGACGTAGCTCGCAGCATCACCGGGCAAGCTTGCCAGTGTGTCGAGAACCTGCCGAAAATTTGAAAACCAGAACTGTGCGTCGTCAACACTGTTAGCATAGTTCTGTGTGCAATGAGAATCTCATGCCTGAACTCACGTCGTCGATCCTGCAAGACATCATAATACGCCACACACTGATTTTGAAGGTCGCTCTGCCGACCGCCGTCTTGCACCACGCTGTTATCATGGTCCTCCATTCTTCGTTCCCCCATAGAGCCACGAGCCGGGACATCGGGACAACACCTTCGCTGCTCAAGCCCAATGTGTCTACAATGTCTCTCGCGATTTCAGACCTTTTGCCCTGGAACTTCTCCGGCTTCTGCGACACCGCCGCCACGAGGTGAAGCCATATATCGCTGTTGCTGTCGGGCTGCGCGACGTCTTTGTTATTCACGCGAAGCTTTATGTTCTGTTCGAGGGATTTGCTGTCTAGTTGTATTTCGGTTAACGAGTCGCAATTTCAAGAATCTTCGGGGCTGTTCAGCCGAACTTACCCCTATCATAAAATTTGCATGGCCACCACAGCTCCTCCTCGCCCAGATCAGCCTCTCTCACGTATTCTTCCAGTGCGCGAATGCGGTGCTGTCCCGCAACGACTTCTAGCTGTTTTCAGCCGTTCACGATCGGCCATATGGAGAAGTCCGGCATCCCCTCGGCCTGCTTTTTGCCATCTTGCAAGCCAAGCGCCTTCATCATTCGCTTCACTTCAGCACCCGTACAGAGCACTTTCAGATGATGCTGTTTAAGCTCGCGCTTCGGTCCACCAAGTTCCACGAAAGCCTTCAATAACTTTTGTATATGACGGGGGTTCAAATGTCGGTTGGATCCTAGGCTCCAGGTGGTTGTGAGCAGCTTTGTTGGTATGCGAGCCGTGACAATGCTCTCCGCGTCCTCCAGGTCTAGCATAGGCGCATTTCCCTTCGGCCGTGCCCTGTGTCTTTCTTTTCGCGTCGAGACGCTGCCCTCTTCATCGTCCGAGGCTGACTCTCGACGTCGCTTTCTCGACTTCGCTTCGTATAAATCGTTTGCCGTTCGCATTGCCATGGTTGTGTGATGTGCCTTGTAGAAATGTTCAGTTTGTGCGTTTCGTCATGGTGGATTGCTAGATACCCACTATGTACGGAGTGTCTTTATACCTAGGCACCTAGGTATTTACGTACCTACATATGTAGATCGGCTGTATGACAGTGTG
Source organism: Claviceps arundinis (assembly GCA_018360175.1). Classification (NCBI taxonomy): domain Eukaryota; kingdom Fungi; phylum Ascomycota; class Sordariomycetes; order Hypocreales; family Clavicipitaceae; genus Claviceps; species Claviceps arundinis. The sequence continues at coordinate 16,787 of SRPS01000220.1, forward strand.
ACAGTTGACTATGCCGCAGTCCGCTTCTTGGGACAAGGTCACGAATTACAATCCTAAACTTAGGGTACATACTCGTGAGTCGTCCACTAATATCTAACTACATACCTACCTACCTGTGCTTCTTAGATTCCACGCTCCAAGCGTACCATCTTCCTACAGGTACCCGAAGTGCGACTTCAACAGCTTTGAGAACTGGTTGTTGGCCGTGGACCTTCCCTTGAATGAGCGACCCCGAGATGGCTCTCCGCCTCGGCAGCGCCGCCCACGTTTGTGGTGAGCTCTTTGCGTGCATCCCGTCCCTTCGACAGTCGGAATGCGCGGAGTACATTCGCGTTCGCCAGCGCTCCCGTTTCCTGTCGGAAGGCATCACGCCGGCCGTACGCCCTCCTTTTGTCATCGAGGACTTTGTCCAGGTCCTCGTCACGGCGTTTATGCCAAAGGACCTGGCCGCACGTGCTCAGAAGATGGTCCACGCAATTCAGCAAGGACCGGCCCAGGCACTTTCCCTTTTCTTAGGAGATTACAACAAATGGTGCACCCGAGCCGGCCACCTTGCGCCCACCGGAGCTGCCCGGATCGAGATTCACAAGGGTGGCCTCAACGATTTCATCCGTACTGCCGCCGCCACCCGCGGCTTCCCGGTGGGCGCAAGGTGGCTGGCTCGGGTGCACCATTTGTTGTAATCTCCTAAGAAAAGGGAAAGTGCCTGGGCCGGTCCTTGCTGAATTGCGTGGACCATCTTCTAAGCACGTGCGGCCAGTGACGAGGACCTGGACAAAGTCCTCGATGACAAAAGGAGAGACTACTTTGCCGGCTCGCGTTTCTTTTCAGCGTCTAAATTGATGAGCTCCTCCGCGTGATTCTGAACTGAACAGTTGCCTCCTCCACTGCAAGGGTAGGTAATGCATAAGAGACCTCTCACTCTTTCAGAGGCATGTCGGCCGTCTGAGCCGAATCATAGAAGGTCGAGAAACTCTATTCCGGTCGTCTCAAGCTGGCGGAACTCTTAGTGAGCCACGTTTTGTTATGAGTTTTGATGTAGACCAGGTCCAGATTCTTGAGGATGTCTGTACACGAGTTGTCCAGTCAGTACCAAGCTCTGCCAGCCTCGATACTGAAGGCCCTACCGACTTCCTTTTGATCGAGCCTCACAAGAAAGAAAGAACTCTGGCACAGGCATACGCTTTATGTCACACGTTTTCATGTTGATGAGAGAGCTACAGCGAAATGAACAATGCCATGGATGAGGTCACAGCGTTGATTAGATACCAATTATCGACTTCGTCGAGGACTTCACCATTCACGCTGTAGTAGCAAGACGGGCATGTACCTTAGAGAGAGGCCTTGGCCTGCAATCGATTGGTCCGACCTCGGTTTGCCAATCCCGAGTGCGATGGATGCGATGAGAACGATCTGCAACGCCGCATTGCTTGTTTTACTTTCTTCAGAATTTATTGAGTCCACTGTACCCTGTTTCTTTTCGCAATTCTGTCGGCCACCATAGCGCTTCTTGTCTGCTCCGATGAGGAACCTTGCGATACTTGAAATCGCTCTCTTTCGTCGCCCTCTTCGACGGTCATCATCCGATCTACCGCCATCTCCATCTTCACTGCCACTATCGCAATGCCCCTTCTCTCTTTCTTGATCTTCATGTTCTTGGAGGTGCTGAAACGCAAGCGAAAAAAAGGCTTCGAAACCCCAAATTATTACCCAATAAAACAGGGTCATATTTTTTAATATGTATGTAGGTATTTGCATTTAACATGGAACCCATGCCACATGGAAATGACGGACACGGGTAGCGCCGGCTCGCCGGGAGATGGGTTGACTTTATCCAGAGAAACGGCGTCGCAATCGTGTGCTGCCGCCTGCGTCATGGAAGATATTGCGCAGCGCGCTTGAGGCAGTGCCAGCCCGGATTTCTAGGTACCCAATAATCGGGAGTCGTGCAGGAACCTGCTGCGGGTCGATGTTTGTACTCGTGGCTGTGGTTATAGTAAGATTTGAATGATTAAACAAGGATATGGAGGTATTCGTACCTGCTCCGCGTGATGATAGCAGATACTCCGTAGACTCATCTCATCGTAATGCTTCGGTCGACGCCTAACGGGTAGGGCGCTACTCTGGCAAAACAATTTCGCCTAGGCCATACTAGGTATGCACATAATTCGAGGGAGGGCTCGGAAGTACATATAGTATACGGATGATTTGTATGTTGGCCTTCGAAACCTCTTTCGCAGGTCGCGATGAAGTACTCTGTGTGACTGTCGAGCAATAGGCGGAGTCTGGAGACTGAGTACGGAGTAGGTGTTGGACGCTATCTCGATTCTACAAAGGTACGGCATATACATACCTACCGTCGGATCCAGTAGGTATATCAGACATAGGTACCTATGAGTAGGATCTGGATATGTGCATCACTCTGCCGAAAGCAATTATCCCTATGCAGTGCTAAATGGACGCAAAAAGAACTCCGATGCCGCGTTGACCGATGTGACTTGTCTCATATGTACGGAATAAGTGATTCGCATCGTTCGCAGCGAGTCATGCTGGATTGTTCTGCACAGGTATCTTTGACGGCCACACAGTGAAGAATGGCGGGAAAACGGCAAAACCGCCATTGTTAGCTTAGGTACGGAATACCATGTCTGGTAACTTCATGGTAACAATGCCCTGTACCTATTGTCCCGGTGACCGCTGCTCCCTGTGATTATTAGCATGGAGTATTGAAGGTTGTTCCATAGGCGGCAGGCCGGATTTGCGACACGCTCCTCAGGTTGTATGTACATACTCCGTACTTACATTGGCGAATTCTTCCCAATGGTTCCCATCGGTTACCGGTAGTACTCCGTATGTACGGAGTATGTACGTTGGTCTGTTAAAGTTGCCCAGTGGACACATCCGTCAGGGTCATCATGTGGGGACCATGCTAACTTTACGTCATTTCCGCGTGTTGTTATACTCCGTATCATGGCTTTAATTACCCGTGTGAACCAGCGTTTTGTGTGCAGTCCCTGCATCTGTTGTTGGTGATCGTAGGGGTATACTTAACATACCTAGGTGGCTTATAACTTATAAGTCTTCTCTCCTCCGCTGCCTCCAATTAGCAAAATAGACGACAAGCAGCTTGGCGCATATATTGAGAAGCACATACTCCGTACTCTCACCCATTCCGAATCCTTTCTGTGCTATTATCGCCGTCGCCAAAATATTGATTGTTCACCAAACGCGCACTCTTCTTCGATACTGGCAATGCACTTCCTCGCTCCCCTACTGAGTATCGGCGGCCTGACGCTCGCGTCTGCCCTCGTTGCCCCCCACGATGCTAGGCCCGCCACCTCGTTATCAAAGGGTTTCAATCTTGTTGTCAACGTGACCGATCTCAGTCGCGACTTCTCGCCCTCCGTACATGGCAAATATCTCGACAGCATCCACATCGGTGCTGGAGACTCCCTGCTGGGCACGGGCGACGACAAGAAAAGCGCTCGAATTTTCTACGTCAATGGCTCCGCTGTCGATTTCCACTTTGGCCTCACAACCGTCGTCTCTGACATCGCCACTCCACCAGCACCCGTCTCCATTAGCCTCGCCCAGAACAATATCTCGAAGACTGAACGTACGGTTCATCTTAGCAGCAGCGCTGGGAACAAGGACGTCGGGATAACGCAACTTCCCGTGCCCTACTCATTTCTGTCCCCCGAGACCTATGCCATTTGCAACGAGAGTCTCCCCTACTACCACGGCGCTCACTTCCTCATCGTGAAACAGTTCCAACTCGGGCTGCAGACGCTCAAGGGCATTCCTGACAACTGTGTACCCGTACGCCTGTTTCCGGAGTGCACTAAACTCAACGAGCTGCCCAAAGATTCGTACTCCAGCCATGAGTTTACTTACGAAACCTCGTGCTACGATCGTGTTGCAGACATCAACTGGACAAAATACCCTTCGTGGTGAGGTTCCATGTCTAGACTCTAGAGTCGGGCGTTAGACTTTGTCGCGACTTTTGACTACGCAGTTCCAAGGGCCTAGCTAGTAATAGCCCTATGCTCTCTGCAGGCGCATTGACGGGAATCGGAATGGGCATAGGGCAGGTCACATTGTTCGAGCACAGAATATAGAGAAATACCTTCAAAAGTCCCCCTTTGATAGCAGAAGCAAGACATAAATTAAGTCGGTCTAATTTGTATGTACGCTGCACCGTTTCTTGCAATTTCCCCCATTCTACGTGAACTCAGAAGTCAGCGAGCAGCACATCAACAAATGCCATTAGTACCTAGCCGTCTCAATTTCTCAAATGTGCAGTACCGGTAGCATCACTACAGTCTTTGGCTGTGAGACTAAACAGGATACATCCTGGACGAGAATTTACTTCTATGAATCATGATATGACGCCATGAGATCTATCATCCTCTCACTTTGGATAAGCAGAGGCTGTCTCTTCACCTCATCGTGGTGCCGAAGTCAGTATGCTTAGGCTAATGCTAGACTCGCGGGTTCAAGAAAATGTGACAAACTTATCGTTCTATCGAAAATCGAATTGAGTGGGTTTCCGCGTCGCTCCAAAACGCCATCCATCAGAATTCCAGCATGTCCAAGATTGATTGCCTTGACATTCTTATCAAAAGTGCTGGAGGAAATCCGCGAGGTTTGCGTATACGCGTGAGGTGAACTGTCATGAACATCTGTCGTATTCATTAGAAGCTATCTAGAAAAGAGAGAAAGGAAAGAGTGAACAGCTGGACCGCGTGGTGTTATACCACGAGGTGTGAGGCCACGTACAGTTGTCGGTGGCCACATCCGCATGTGCCGTTGGGGGCAGCGATTCCAACAGCTAATTCCCTGCTTCTAGTATGTCCATTAATATGTCCATATGGAGGTTTTACGCAGACACGAGCGGACATACTATCTACAGAGTACTCAACGCTGGAATGTGTGAATGTAATATGACTTTGAACCCTTGATCAGCATGCGAAGTCAAAATTCTGACCAACCAGGTAATTTATTTGAACTCAACCGAAAAAAAGCCCCATGTGCCATTAAAAATCGACTGTCAACGACTAGAAGGATCACAACTTTACTATGTCGCAACATCTACATTAAGCAGCCGTAATTGTAGCCTCAGTACCTACCTATGTGCTCTAGCCTCTGTGTCTTCTGTGAAGACATCGTGACTCGCGAGCGGCAAACGGCCTTTATGTACTCCGTATATACATGTGCACTTACTACCCCATGTTTCTGAGTCAAGGGGGTAAGCGAACAACAGCGCGTCCACCGGATCAGGTCGCCATGGGTCACCGTCATCTCGACGGACTTTTCTATAGATATGTCAGTAACAAAGGTAATATGTAATTTCTGAGAGATATATACATAACACACCGTATCCTTCGAGGCCACCAAGCCTTCGTCAGCCACCGTAAGAGTTCGAGCTAGAGGGACGAGGTTAAAGACAGAAGAACAACAACACGCGAAGCTGCGGACAAGGCACAGGTGGTGAATGGAATCATCATCATCTGTCAACGCTACGAGAGCCACTGGGTCGTGGAAGTTGAGGAGGCCATCCCGGCTACGCATTTCAGTTGGTAAACAGGCGCCCTGGTTTTCTGACAGACCACAAATGTCTCCTAAAAGTCCACGCCCTCTTGAAGGCGAGGCGTGAGATGATGAGATGTAAATATGTCCAAGGCGTGAAGGCGCATACATGTTTGAATCATCATGGACGGGCGGCATGACAAAAGCTACCTATACGTACAACCCAGTGTGCGCTTTGTGGCGCGCCTGAGTTTGTACACCCACTTGGTGCGTAAGACTTCTCAGTCTCCGGGTCTAGGTACTAGTGTCGAGGTTTTATTGGTTTGAAGTGAGTTGTATTTCATTTCCATGGCATTTCCATGGCTGTAACATCGCCAAGAAGCTTTGCCTTTTTGCGCTTGCTTGTAGGATTTGGGTTCAATGTTATTGGAGTCGGAAACTAGCATAATAGAGCTCAAGACCGCGAAGAGGAGGTTATAGCCGGAGCGTTGTAAGGTATCGTCTCGATATTTACCGCGTGTCGATCGAAATGGAAGGCGGAAATTTTGGGGGTCAGGTGAATGATCATAGGATCGAGTTGTCGTGGAGTGGTGTGTACGGAGTTCTTTGCATGAAAGGGTCTTGAGACGTCAGGTCATGGAAGGAACCATCGGGTCTGACGTCGATTTCTCGCCTGGACGGAGGCCGCAAGGCAGCAAGGGTTGGCGGACGTCAAGGCAATGACTGTACTTCAGATGAGATGTCAATTTGTTCCCCGGGCTCAGACGCGAGAGGGATAGCCGGACATTACGGCGTGAGTACCCTTTTAGCAGGGTGTGAAGGCCCAAAGTCAAGGGGTCTTTTGGCTGACGTGAAGGGCTCAACGGGGTCGCACTCCTGAGAATTGCAGTGCTGTTCATCAACATGACATTTGATGACCTAATAACCGCACCATCTTCTCTAAGAAGGAGATATACCATGTGACTTCCCCGATATCCTAGGAGGCTGCATAAAGATGCCTTTGCTACGTTCAATTTCTCAAGCTGGCCAGTCTTCTTTGCATAGCACTTGCAGCCGAGCGTTCGAATATGCGCGAGATCAGGTTTATCTCCATACCAACCTTCATAGCGAGTCTTGTGATGTCGGCTATGGGGGCTTCTATTTTTGAGATGAGGAACTGACTCAGCAAAACGGCCAACAAGAGAGAAGAAGCCCTGTAGAGTCCAGGATTGCATGTGTTCTTTCATTAGAGAGAGAAAGCCCTGAAGTGAAAGAACGCATGCAATTCTCCTCTCTCTTATTGGTCGTTTATTGCTGAGTTGGTTGCTTATCTCAAAAATGGAAGCCCCCACAGCCGACTTTTAGTTCTTCGAGGCTCGTGATACTTCTGTCTCTGCCTTATCTACCTCGAACGATCGGCGGCGTTGTTTGGCTTCGAAGGACAGCTGCTGAGTGAGGCCAATTGCGTCCAGCCGTGTGACCACTGACTTGTACACAGCTGAATCTCACTGCAGCGAGTATGATGGCGAGGGAGAGAGAGGCGCGTTGCCATCGCTGATGGGCGGGAAAGGTCGAGGCACATCGGAATCGCTTCTCGAGCTCTGCTGCTTGGTCAGCTTCGGTGTCGAGAGGCAATGCGAAGAGCCTCAACGCGTGGCATGCGACGTCAAAAAATTGGCCAAGTTGGCGCTTATGTTAGGCCGATGAGTTCGGTGATGTTGAACATGTTTGTCTCTGTACCTTCCCTAGGGAGTCGGGAGTCGGGATAATCCTTGATGAGCGGAATGGTGAAACAGTAGAAAGTGGGTAGCGTTCACGACTTCACGAGTCGTCGTGCAGCGAATAAAAAAACTGGCCAACTAGTAACTTACTACTCGTGGGTGAAACGTTTGAAAAAAGTAACCCACTATATCTATGGGTTACTTTTTTCAAACGTTTCACCCACGAGTAGATAGTTCTTCTCCTCTCTTCAAGCAATCAGTTGTAGATCACGAATACGATCACCATTGAAGTCCTCGTGTAGCAATACACTACAGTTCTACTCCCGCGCAATCTCTTAGCCTCGAGAGATTACCTCCAACCCTTTCAATAACATACGATTTTGGCATTTTGCTCGAAAAATCACGCGATATCGTTACATCGGGGTCATCGCGACACAATTTTTTGGCTCATTCCAGCCATTCTTGACCTTCTTTACCACCTTGACTCAGGCACTACGGTTGTTTGTTCAAGAGTCAATCGATAAGGGAGCTCGTCAAAGTGACTCGTTCCCAATCGTCGTGGCGAGAATTCGCCCAGCGCCTTTTAGACACCTGTTGCAATTCCACTCCACTGTCCGTTTCTACCAAATCTAGGTACGATGGACGATCGCAGTTGTAGTGAACTCACCGAGACGGCGCTGGCGTCCGTCAACATCATGGGCGCCTTGACCAGATGGCTCGCCGACACTGCTAGTGGCCACGTCCATCGTACATTTGACGAGGTGGTGAAACACGCCAAACCAAGAGCCATGTTTGGTCGATACGATTACGGACAGTGCAGTGGGATTGCGACGGGTGTCTAATAAGAGGCACTTGGCGAATTCTCGCCGCGACGATTGGGAAGGCTGGTCCTACCACTACCACCCCGCATCTGTGCAGTGCAACCTGCAGATTTCAAAAGAGAACATGTACAATAGCAAAGCACATCATCGTGACCGGTGCCAAGAAAAGTGCGGCGTATCCTTGTTACAATGTTCATTGCAGGTCTGAGCGCGTCGCCGACGGAAGTTGGTTTTCTGAACGCTTTCAATGACCATTGACATGTGCTAGAGACGATCATCCTTCCCTTGTTGGTGACCTGCCGACTGCTGATCATGCCGCCCGAACTTGGTCATGGAATGAAATGTCAGGCTTGCAGAATGATTGGGGGAAGACTTCGGTGGATGCTTTACCGATTGGATGCAGCGCATGAGTGCGCTGTCCATTGAAGTCATCTGCCAAGATGAGGCAGTGGTGATTGCGACTTCCGACTTTGTCCAGTCGCACCAGTGTCTAATTTGTAAGGCTCCTTCCTGTCGCTTAAGAATCCAGAGACCGCAATGAATGAACGCATATCTCTAGGGGAAACCTTTGCGCTGGATGGTCTTGTTATGTTATTGCGAACGAAATGATGTAGATTATCACCTCGTCATAGTCGCTTACCTTCACTTTATTTTTGGCGACTGTCGAGAATGCTTGGGCTCATGCCTCGACATTTTTACAATCTTACTTCGTCTTTGTCTGTTTTCTCTCCATCTTCTCGAAAAGTATTCATTCTACAGCCTCTATGATGCAGATTATACAACGCGTCGCCTTGGGCAGCATGTCCTTGGTTCATTTCTTTGGATCAACTCATGCTCAAGCAACCACGGTGAAGCCAGTGGCTTACCAGGTACAAAAACCTCCATTGGATACTGACTGGACCTACAGGCTTGGAACCAACCCTTGGCCTGAACATCCTAGACCTCAACTTCATCGAGAACATTGGCTAAATCTCAACGGCATCTGGACCTACGACAGAGCCGGGGTGGCCGGCAATCCGTTAGATCCCCCACAGGCGGAAGCTCTCTCGCGCGAAGTCATGATCCCGTCCTGTATCGAAAGTGGTCTTTCTGGTATCCAAGATCTCGATTCCACGGCTATGTGGTTCGTGCGCCACTTCAAGGTGCCAGATATTTGGAAGAAGCAGAACGTCCTGCTCCATTTTGAGGCTGTCGATTACGAAGCTACTGTGTTCATGAACAATGTCAGGGTTGGGCACAACGTCGGTGGCTACTTCAGGTTTACCGTCGACATAACTAGAAATGTTTTATGGGGGCAGGACAACAAATTGTAAGATTTTCCGATCTGAGATAAGTCATTGAACGCATGGGTAAATAGATGGACTAATACAACGTGCTTGCAAAGGTCCGTCTTTGTACGTGACCCGACAGATCTGGATATAATTCCACTCGGAAAACAGTCCCGAACTCCAAGTCATATATTCTATCGATCTTGCTCGGGTGTCTGGCAAACGGTTTGGCTGGAGAGCGTGCCTTCAAATCACATTACTCAATTGGACGTACATGCAGGAATGACTGGAGACGGTAATCAACCATGCCCTACTATACTCACCTGGTTCACCAGACTACAATCGCTCATGCTCTATCACCTATAGTCACCGTGACCGTCCACTCATCATCAAAGCGAAGCGCCCAAGTCAAAGTTACGGTTGTCGATTTGAAAGGAGAGGTAGTGGCTGAGAAGTCTGGCCCATCTGATATGGAGATCGGATTCGTAGTTGCATCACCGCATTTGTGGTCTCCATCAACGCCGACACTGTACAACCTCACTGTGACAATGGGCGACGACGCAGTTCAAAGTTACACTGGGTTCCGCACGATGTCCACTGGAATCGTAGATGGGGTTCAGCGACCGCTGCTGAACGGCGACTTTGTGTTCCTAATTGGAACCTTGGATCAAGGGTACTGGCCAGATGGCTTGTATACTCCACCAAATCGTGAGGCGATGATTTACGATCTGAAGATGTTGAAGAGCCTCGGCTTCAACATGGTCCGCAAACATGTGCGTGGTACCCGCATCTTTGTCGATACTAACATGATAAATCTGACATTGGCGATGTGGAACTTAGGTGAAAGTTGAACCCGATTTATTTTATCGAGCTTGCGATGAACTTGGCCTACTTGTCATTCAAGATATGCCTAGTCTTCACATTGATGGAGACAAACCACCAAACGCTCAACAAATGACTGAGTTCGAGCGACAACTAACAACTCTGATAAACGAACACAAAAGCTACACTTGCATAGGAATATGGGTATGTAGCACACTAGTCACAGGCGTTATTGGCAGTCTGATTCTGAACGTGGCTGGAGACCTGGAAGTTAATGCCAAGTAAAAGGTTATCTACAATGAGGGCTGGGGGCAATTCCGCGGAGCGCCATCTCCCGAGGAAAGGCTCACGCAAATTGTCCGCAAAATCGACCCGTCAAGACTCATAGATTCTGTGAGTGGTTGGCATGACCATGGATTTGGTGACTTTTCAGTAAGTCTCAAAGTCTGACGGCACAAAGCGCACGCATTTATAAGCAGCATTAATGAAGTGAGGCAGGATAACCATCATTATCCCAATCCTCAGTGTGGTACACCCTTCAGTTCTCCACTGTCATCACCATATGATCCAACGAGAATTGGTTTCCAGGGAGAGTTTGGTGGTGTTGGCCATGTCGTTAAGATGGAGAAGTATGCCGATTAAGGACCCTCATGCTACAATCTTGCAATCACAGGTATTTTCTGACTGTTTTTTTTAGCCTGTGGGATGTTCACCAGGCCATCGATCAAATGAATCAAACGTATGAGATCAAAGCCGACTTGGAATCCTACAATTATCGTGCGGGCGTCCTGTTTCGAGAGTTGACGGAACAAGTCGAGCGCTACGCTTGCAGTGGAGCCGTGTGGACTCAAACTACTGACGTTGAAGGCGAGGTGAACGGACTATACACGTACGATCGTCGTGTGCTTCGACCGAACGTTGATCAATGGAAAAGAGATATTGATGGCCTGTATAAAGCTGCTCAAAAGCGAGGGGGTTTCCGAGGGTAGCAATTCTGAGCACCTGACATGATAATACTGACGTGGCATCGTCTCTCAACAAAAGTTGCAGCTACTCTTGTCATGAAGAGGTACATGTGCAGAATCACATGGCTCCTTGCAGCATTATTACGAGCAGTATGAATATAAGATATTTTAATGAACTCGTGCAACAGAAGATTCAGCGCTGAATATGTTTCGAGATCGAGAAACGAGGAGTTCAGCCTGGCGTCTGGTGCGGTTTTGCAATCCAAAAGAAACATAAAACTATGAAGTGCAGGGCGTGAATTGACATGTGTTTGTATGGTAGGTGTGACCGTGTGTATGTACATGCGTTGAAGTGATCGGCTTGCCCGAATTATCGGTAACGTCGTATTGCCAGGGGCTTTCCGGCATTGGCACTGCCGCACTGGGTGCAACTTGGCAAGGGCCTCCGGTTACGAAAGCGATTCGTGGAACGGACCTAAGGAGCCACTTTGAGGTCCGGCGGAAGAAGTGGTGGCAGCTGTTGCCTGCCACTTTGACCGCATCAGCGGCGCCACCGTCAAGTCTAAATTAGACTGGATCCATTAGTACCTGTTGCCACAATCCGAGCGGGCAGACTCATCAACAAATCGCATCTTCAGTATTGCAGGTACCGGCGCCATCCGACTACCGATGAGGGGGGGGGACCCCCACGCGATCAAGCTTGGGAAACTGGTGTCTCATGGATCTGAAGGCTATTGCCGAGGTTTGCGGCTCTCTGACAAGTGTGAAGATGTCCCTGTTTGGGGGATTGTTGAAGCCCGTACTATAACATCGTGCCCTCGCCTGACTTCATTACGGATGATGCATTTCCTCATCTTTCTCACACAGCCAAAAGAAGACAAGAGAAAAGAGACCGGAAGCCTCAATTGTCAGCGTTCAGCAGGGCTGTTATCTAATCATGACACATCGTAGTCAAGACGTCGACTTTGACGTCATTATCATCGGCGCCGGCCTTTCTGGCATTAATTTCGCATACAGACTGCAAGAGCGTAATCCCAGTCTTAGATACTGCATTGTCGATGGTCGACACGAAATTGGCGGAACTTGGAGTCTCTTCAACTACCCAGGTGCGTTCTTGATGATCTGAAATGCGAGGGGGGGCTTCATCGATTTCCTGCATTGTGCTAACTTGGAGGTTGTGTGCAATAGGGATTCGTTCGGATTCGGATCTGTTCACTTTCGGGTTTTCGTGGCGACCATGGGAAGAGCAACAGCCGATTGCCCAGGGTGCGCGGATTCTGGAATACATCAAAGCTTCCGCAGCTCAAGAGGGCATTGACAAGAAGATCAAGTTCAACCATCGAGTCAATTCGGTAGATTGGTCATCAGAGTCCTCAACTTGGAAATTCGACATTACTGCCAACGCCTCAGACCCAGTTTCTCTGCAATCACGTTTTGTGTTTCTCGGCACAGGATATTACGATTACAACGAGCCGCTCAAGGCCCATATTCCCGGCATAGATGACTTTGAAGGGACCGTTATTCACCCTCAGTTCTGGCCAAAAGACCTGGATTATACCAACAAGGATGTCGTTATAATCGGTTCTGGGGCTACTGCTGTCACTTTGGTCCCTTCTATGGCCGACAAGGCTGCGCACACGACGATGCTGCAACGGTCCCCCACGTACATTCTAGCGCTTCCCGAGAGCGATCTACTAGATACGGCTTTTCGGTTCCTGTTGCCCGGTAGCTTGGCCAAGCAATTGATCCGTTTCAAATGGATCTTGTCAGGGTTTCTCCTCACAACATTTTCCAAATGGTTTCCACGACTCGCCCGCAGCATCATTCTGCGCTGGACCGCCCAGGAACTTCCAAAGGGTGTAAAAATGGATCCTCATTTTACCCCCAAATATAATCCTTGGGAACAACGCATGTGCCTATGCCCTGCGGGTGATTTCTTCAAAACCCTGCGAACTGGAAAAGCCAGCGTCGAGACAGGCGTTATAGAGAAAGTCACGGCAAAAACCATCAGACTCAAGTCCGGCCGAGAATTGCATCCCGACATTATAGTAACTGCGACGGGGCTTAAAGTGCATCTGGCTGGGGGGATCAAAGTTTCTGTTGACGGCCAAGCCATCAGTCTATCTGAGTGCTTCTTGTGGAAGGGATGCATGCTTGAGAATGTGCCCAATCTGTTCATGGCGATGGGTTATGTTGACGCCAGTTGGACGCTAGGTGCCGACGCCACCGCGCAACTTGTCTGTCGCATGTTGAACAGATTCACAAGTGGCGGGTTCAGTCAAATTGTGCCCCGGCTGACGGGTGATGAAAAGCAAAACATGACCGAGTTGCCCTTTATGAGCCTCAAGTCAACATACATACAAAAGGGGAAGAGTGTTTTTCCTAGGGTCGGTAATAGCAAACAGTGGCTTCCGAGATCATACTATTGGAAGGATATATACAACGCGCGGCGTGGTGATGTAGAAAGTGGGTTAGTATGGTCAAGGTAAACATTCATGTTGGCCGCGCGCATGCGTGCAGCGACGAGCGTGGCATGTATTATACGTATCGCTCTAATATGAGAGCGAAAGAGCTCATGAAGAATGAAACATAGTTGAGATATCGCTCAGCTTTATTGTATAACACATTGACAGATAATTTGTAACTGTATTTGTAACGAACGAAATTGACACAGCTTAGCAAGTTTTCATTTGGTGAAACTTTCATCTGAAGTTTGCTGCGGCGTCGTGAGCGAGAAAGAAGAGATGACGCGCTACGAAGCGGCAATTCCACGTATTCGCCCAAGATCTATGATAACGCATTTCCGAGCTGCATGGTCTGTTCAACGGTGCCAATCCATCCATGAGATACGGAGACACTTCTCCACCTATAATTTCGCGCAAGTAGAAACACACGCGCGTACAGGACTATCTAATACAACAAAAATATGCACTCCCTTTCCAGACAGGAAGTTGAAATCGTACCATCGGATACGAGAGCGGTGGACTCAATCCGCCGTCTTGGAAGTCTTTGTCCTCAGCTTCATCAACGCATACACCAATGCATACGAGCTGAAGACGAAAAGAACCACAATGCCGGCATCGCGCCAACCTAAATAGTATTCACTGAGGTTCAGAGTTCTTAGATAGTCCTGGGCGTCGGTATAGGCACAGACACGACAGGATGACATATCCTCTGGGTTCAGAAGATTTGCAGTGCGGCCTGGCCCAGCGTTGAGATAGCGCTCCAAGTAGGCCGCGCAAGTTGTGCCGTTTGGAGGATCAAATGTCGCGAGTTCATTGGCTGCACATGTCACTTTGCTGCCCCAGAGGTTGAATATCAGCAAACTTCCCATGAGGTAATTAAATGGATTGAGGTAGTACATCCAATATCTCCAGAACGGTTGAATTTGCGAATACGGCACGAGAACGCCACAGAAGGAGACCAGAATGCCGATAAGAAGTGGGTTAACAAGAGCTGCGAAGACCTCGTTGGGTGCGTAGGCTGCAATGAATTGACCGATGCCGGTGTAGAGGAATTCGTACATGAGCATCACGAAGAAAGTGGCCCCGGCCCGATCCGAGCTGGTGTGGAAGCCAACAGTGTAGTACCAGCAGACAAAGTACAAGACAGCACCCATGATGAGGTATGGGATTTCCGAAACAATGAGGCCAGTCACGAACGCAACCCATGAATACATTTTGGATTTCTTCTCTCGCGCTTCAAAAATATCCCGACGGTGGATGAAGAGCGGCTGCAGCTGAGCTAAGACCCCCGGCGCAACAAATATGAAGTTGAAAATGGTGAAGAGCTTGAGCTGTAGGTCTCCAACGGAGTCGCCGACCATCCAGAAAGAGAATCCATTGAAGAGAGCGGAAAATATATGTAGCGTCAGCTTGTTGTTAACGTAGTCCGTGTTCCGATAAAGTGAGACGTTCATTCGATGCGTGACGGTCTTGACCTGCTCCCACATGGGAGTCGCAAACTCATGACCGTCATCTACAGTTGCCGGAGGCGCCGAAGCTGCGACTTCCACGATTCGATCCAATTCTGCAATCATTTTGTCGTATTCAGGAGAGGAACGCCATACGTCGCTCCAGTTTTTGCCCTGGGATCGCACTCCGGAAACAACATCGATCATGTGCTCTGCTGGGTTGGCCTCTTCCGGACAAGGAGCGCCGTGACGACAAAAGTAGTCTCGAATGATGCATGCCTTGTCGCCAATGTCTCCAAAGTAGACTGTCTTGCCACCTTTGGCCAAAAGCAGCAGTCTGTCGAACTGAGCAAATAACTGAGCAGAAGGCTGGTGGATCGTGACGAGAATGGCCTGTCCAACAGCAGCCAGCTTTCTCAAAAAGCGAACAGTGTGGTAGGCCGATTGACCATCGAGACCCGAGGTAGGCTCGTCCAAGAAGAGAAGAATGCTCGGTTTGGCGACAAGTTCAACACCGATAGTCACCCGCTTGCGCTGTTCCACACTGAGCCCAGCGCCCACTTCGCCAATGAGCGTGTCGGATAGATCGTGGAGCTCAAGGAGATCAATGATGGTGTCGACATAGGCAAGTTTCTGTTGGCGGGGGGTGTCGCGGCTTTGTCTCAGAAGGGCAGAAAACTCCAATGCTTCGCGAACGGTGGCATAAGACTCGTGGACATCTAATTGCTCACAATAGCCCGCTGACCTTTGAAATGACACTGGGAGAGGCCGGCCGTCGACAAGTATAGAGCCGTGAATCGTCCCCTCAGTCTTTCTCTGTGCCAAAACATCTAAAAGTGTAGTTTTTCCCGCACCCGAAGAGCCCATGAGGGCCGTAAGACTGCCCGGTTTGACCCAGCCTTGAACGTCATCCAAAAGCAATCGATCGCCAGATGGTGTTTTGACTGCATAAGTCAAATTTCGCCATGTAAATACTGATGTGTTGCGAATGAGATCGGAAGGTGTCTCCGTTCCTGAGTGCGTTCCGTTGTTGTCAATACTCTCGGAGGAAGACAATGGATATGCGGCCTCTCCAGAGCCCCGTTGCTCTTCAACATCGTTATGCTTTGAGCATCGTCGTGCGTTGTAGGCTTGAGAAGTATCTCTGGGAATGGAGAGGCTGGGCCCGGCTTCGGATGATGACCGCCAACGAGACGTCATTACAATAGTAAGGGAGACAAAGAGGGCCCACCACGCCCAAACAATGCCAAAGTTGCGCCAAAGATGTGAGTGACTGTAAGAAAGTGATGCCAAATACGCGTCGCCGTCAACATATGGCTGACCTGGGACAGCACCACCGACACCCGCACACGCCTGGTGATCTTCATCAGAGAAGTCAGGGCCACTAGGAACCAGATTGTTGCCAACACAGGGAATTCGTTTTCCATGGAACTCATTCGAAAGCAGGGCGTCAAATGCATATGCTAGTGGGTCCAGCCAAAAAAGCCAAACGAACCAGGGGTGCATCTGAGGCTTTCGAATCATATAGCCATTGTACATGATGGAGGCTGTGAGTACCAATCCAGATAGCTTTGAAGCTCCGTCAAAAGTGCGGAACGATGCTCCGATAAATCTGAATAGCGCAGTCATGCACTGCCGCAGTTGAATGAGTTAGTTCTAACGCCTCGACGTCTGCTTCAGAAAGATATACAGGCGAGAAAGGAATTACTCACAAAAGTGGTCGCGACAAGTATAGCCACAAAAGTAAAGAAGATACCCGCATTCATGGTCAAGCCGACCATGAAGTAGAGAATGATGGAGAAGACGGAAATCTGCAGCAGAATAACGGGGATATCGGCAGCAATTTGCGCCAAACAAAAAGCTGCAGGATGAAAAAAAGCAAAACTCTTGTGTTTGACGAGTATCGGCCGACCACCGAAGCTGTCAGTCACCTCTGACATCGACATCAAGCTGTTGAAGAGGAGAGCAAAGAAGCAGGCGCCCGATTTGACGAAAAGCCCCGCCGAAGTCGAAGGCGCGTTGTAAAAGAGCGATCCAGCTATCAGGGCTTGCATGATGGTCGCGACCTGTTTGATCATGAGTGTGGCTTTGTTACCCCAAATGATCTGATACTGGCGCACAACACAGGTTTTGACCTGTTGAAGAAAATTGACCGTGAGAGGACTAGTTTTCGAGACACCTTTCTGCTTATCCATCCGCACAGCTTTCTCGAAATGTTCAGTTTTTTTCTTAGCATCTTGAGTAAACGGGTAGTCGTACTCGGCCTTCATGTTCTCATACGTCTCCGTTTGTTCATATTTTTCTCGTATGCTGGCTGCATTACGTGGAAAGCTCAGCTTCATTTCTTCCTGGATCTTTCGCTCGGTCGGAACTGTTACTCCAGTAAGAAAATCCGCGACATTGGCGCCATCAT
The DNA here is from genome assembly GCA_018360175.1 of Claviceps arundinis. Lineage (NCBI taxonomy): Eukaryota > Fungi > Ascomycota > Sordariomycetes > Hypocreales > Clavicipitaceae > Claviceps > Claviceps arundinis. The sequence continues at coordinate 34,218 of SRPS01000220.1, forward strand.
CGCAAATAAAACCCAATTGTTCCATGAACGGTCGTGCTCTTGACATTGGGCCGTAAAAGATCTGCTTGCCTTGGTCCAGAACAAGCACCTTGTCGAACAGGTTGTAAATGCCGTTTCCAGCTTGGTACAGCGTCACAACAGATGCAAGTCCAAGAACATCCGTCATTGCTCGGATTGCTTTGGCGTATTCGAGGGCGCTATAGTATCAATGGTCAGCGACCTGTGAGGCAAGTTTCAGTGCAACCGCTTCAAGAGAGCGACAAGGGTACCTACTTGCTGGCGTCAAGGCCTCGAGTGGAATTGTCCCAGCAGAAAACGCTTCCGCGGGAGGCTAAGCATTCGATAATAGACACGCGCTTCCGCTCGCCTCCAGAGACGCCTCGCATGAAGGCGTCACCGACCTTGGTGTTGACAGTATGCTCAATGCCCATAGATCTTAGCAGGAACTCTTTCATTTGCACTCTTTGTTGCTCTGGGTCTGTGGCGCCATCTGAAAGGTGAAAAGTTTGTTTCAGACGAGTCGCGAAGTCCATCGTTTGTCCGACAGTAAGGGTTGGGAAAAAGACTTCTTCTTCCGTGTTCATGACAATTTGGCCCCTGTAGAACTTGGCATCTTCTGATTTCAAGCTTCCATAAAAGACATCTCCTGATACTTTCTCGTATCCCCTCCGTTTGTTTGTCAGCAAATTGAGCAATGTAGTGCAGCCGGAACCTGGCCGACCTAGGACGAGGAGCATCTCGCCGGGTTTGACGCAACCATGAGAATTGTCTAGGATAGTTTTGAGAGGAGGTTTTCGACGTGACTCTCCTGCAATTTTGGAGACGTTGAACTGTGACAGAACATTTTCGTGTATGACCGAGTGCGAGCTTCTAGCCTCAACCCGCAAACTTGTCCAGGTGACTCCAAGTTCACGACGCAAAAGACGTGAAGCTTGATCCCGCTCGTGAAATTCAGCTAGTTCAGATTTCATGGCCCATTCCATGCCCAAGTCATGGTCATTACCCCCGCTGTGACGGGCATGTTGCGCAAGGGTCGTCGGTTCATCTGATAGCATGATTCCAATCCGGTCGTGTTCGTGAGTGTAACAACAGATACAGTAACATATGCAAAGAAGTCTGAGGAAGCAGAATCGGACACAACACATTAGGAACCGTTTTATAATCATGATAATTATGGTAGCAAGCGCAAGCGTCGCAAAGTATCCTACACCCGGCGAGAAGGCCGACTAAGCGCGAAACAGGGGGGGCAATCTGTAAACGTCGGCATCCCGAGGCAGCCGAACACCGGAACGACTTCATGCAAACCGTACTCCATATGTGAAAGTCCAAATTGTTGACGATTTCAGTAGGGTCTTCGGAGGTGTAGCTTGCAGGGGCGTCGTCTCGCCCCTTCATCAACAGACACGTTAGTCCTCCCGCTTAGTAAGTCATTGTCGTGGCTCTGTCCTTGTAAGTTGTACCCCTGCATTTTGAAGAGAAGAGGATGCTTAACTTAAAGTAAAATCGGTCTCGAGCTTTCGAAAGCTTTCAGAGGGCGCAGCTGCTTCAAAAAGGTCCACCGAGAGATGAAACGGCGTTGAGATGCGCTGAACTTCGCTACGTCTTCAGCTATGTATCTCAGATGGCCCGTGCCCAGGGAGGAACACGCACAAGGAAGAACATGTCGTCGTCTATTCGCTCAACTTCTTGCTGAAAGCGCCCAATTTCGAAGCTCTGTCTGCGCAATCTGTGAACGTTGTCGCACTAGAAGAAAAGGAGTGGCCGAGCCATGTTATAGTCCCTTGGATTCTTGGATTCAGTCGACTTATAAGTTGATAGAACGGTGATAAAAGGGTCAAGTGTGCTGTGCCAACATGGATGGTCTGCCTCTTAGTCAGCGGACTAAAGCTAGGTACATATCTCTTGCAAAACGTCAGCCACTGGAACCAGGTAGGAGTCAGGACTCAGGAGCCAAAACAAACGTGTCATGCGAGCATTGACCGCATCGCATGGAAGTCGCGAAAAAGACCTTGTCATGTCGGTCGTACATGTGCGCTCTTCGGACAATGCATTCATAGCCTCATAGGTACATGATACCAGCAATCACATCCCTGTTGTCCGGTTACGTAAGCGGGATTGCGTTATTAAACAACGCTCCGGAACCCCCTTTGATGTTGGCATTTGGACTCCATTCCATACATTCGCTACAACAAGCCGGATACCGCCATTTTCCACCCCCCTCTTCGTACGCGTTCGTTAGTCTTGTCTAGTCATGGGGAACAAACGAAGACCCGCCTGCGATTCGTGTCACAGACGCAAGGTTGGTTAAAGTGCGGCCTCTTTCCCTAAAGAGAACACGCTCTTGGACCTGCATTCTCCTTCTCCTAGTGGCCTTCTCGAAATCTCCTCATCAAGTGCCACGTGCGACGATCTCAAACAGTACAAGTACATCTGACTTCAGTGTGTCACCCTGGCAGATCCAATGCGATATATCCGAGACCGATGATCAATGCGACTGGTGTCTGCATCATAGCCTCGCCTGCACCTTTGACCGAGTTCGAGGAGGGAAGAAGAGAGTGTGAGTGTGTGTTGTTCAGATCCTCTTGGTATTGTGTAGCCACCATGGTGGGCATGGTAGGTACATAGCCGAGCTTGCGTGATCATGTTGGTCTGATCGCCATCCGTCCAAGCACTTACACATAAAAGTACGCAGAAGTCGGTCCCCGTTAGTAACATCGCTGCGGCATTGCCTGCGCCACTTCAACCAAAATCTCGCCCCTCATCAGACCATCAACATTCTTCATCCCTAGCCCAATTAGCCCGCGGAAGTCTCAGTAGCTCGTTATCGCCGTATAGAGTGAATCCCGCATGTTCAGTGTGCCGATCAGAACAAGTGTCAGAAGTTTCGGGCTTCTCACATAGAAGCCTTCAGGGTGCTCCTCTTGGGCAAATTTATTTCACAGGACAGCAGTTTGGTGCTGTTTGCCCAAGGAATGGCATTCCTCACTTGACGTCGTACTGTGAGCAATGGATATCCGAAAGAACGGGACAGCAGTCCAACTTTCGAGAACTCTTCTCTAAAAATGTTGACGAGTCAAATGACTTGATTCGGGTGCCAGAGCCGCATGTAAATCCTGGTATTCCAACGCAGTTAGCTGCATGCCCGCTTCTTCCCGAGAAACGCATCCTCGAGTCACTAGTTGCGGACTTTGCAGCGTCTGAGTTTAGTCTTGTCTTCCCTCTCATCAACCGTGTTTTGTTTGAGGAAACGGCCAGGCTGGCGTATACTGAGGATGACGCAGAGCCATTGCTGAGGCGCTTGGCAGCTAGGGCTTGCGTGCTGGCTTTTGTCTCATTAACGAGCTACCACTTTCCTGCCAGCCCTGCTACAGCCGGAATCGATGGCGAAGTTTGCGCCAAGGCGGCGCAATTAATCGTCGCAGATATTACTGAAGATGCAAGCATCACCACTTTACAGACTGTCCTCATCTTGGTGAGTTGCTTCCCGCTGTGTAGTGTCTGAAATACAATGCAAACATGTTTGAGCACGTAGCGGTTCATCGTTACTAATATTGCACTTGATGGCAGCTGCTTCATGATATTCTTTGTGGCCGCTTCCAGGCCTCAACCATGTATCATGCTCTCGCATGTAGGATAGTTTTTGCCCTTGGCGGACACAGGCTCACCGTGACGGTGCCCAGGCATCGTGGCATGACGATACAGGAGCACGAGGATCGCCACCTTCGAATGCTCTTTTGGTTATGTTATGTTTTCGATAAAGACATTGCGCTCAGAACTTCTCAGCCACCGATAATAGCAGACCAATTTTGCGACCTTACACTACCTGACGGCTATGACGAATATCGATACAAGTGCCGGATAAGAAGTCCTACAAGCGGACAGGTGCCGGATCCGTGGCTTCCCGGCGATTTGAGACTGAGCATGATCAAGTCCAAGACCTTGGAAACGCTTTACTCTTGCTCATCGTTGCGCATGTCCGATGCAGAGCTACTGAAAACCATTCGAGAATTAGATGAGGAACTCGAAGGCTGGCGAACTTCTATCCCCGAGGCGTTCTCTCCATCCTTGTCGATTAGGAAGGACGTCAAGCTTGCACAAGATGCATCCATATCACAAAACATGCTTCTTATCGTGCTACATATGGACTATCACTATCTGCTGAATACTATACATTGCGCAAGTGGACGCTGCACTTACGGTGATCGCGACCCTAATCAAGCTTTTTCATTTGGAGTTCAATCTAGCTTTGAGATTTCTGTTGAAGCTAGCCGATCAACATTGATCTTTCTCAGTGCGACGGCCAGTAGGGTCGCTGGAGAAGCATTCTGGTATAGTCTTTCCACTTCCGAACGATGCGCATCGTGATAGTGACGGGGCCATCGAGTATCTTTATTTTTGCAGGACAACTGACCCTCTCACTGCTTGACAGGTTCTTCATCTTTTACCCTCTGTCGGCGTTGATGACACTATTCTTCAATATCCTGCAAAATCCAGGCCACTCTCTCGCAATCCACGACATGAATTTGTTAAGTAAGGCGTCTCAAATCATTCGGAGTATGCCTATACGCCGTGTTACATCTTATGAAACAGAATATCTGGGCAACATGGACAAGCTGGTTGCTGAGCTGAGTAGGTTAAGTCATTGTGCTATTGAAAGGCACCTGGCGGAGAATCTGCCTTGTTGACTGACTTTGTATTGATGGATGTACTTGCCGGTTGAGCTGAAGTAAGAGTTTGAGTGCGAGAAACGTTTTCCGACTCAAATTGCAAGCATCATGCGATCTGTGTCACTTTCTTCAAAGCTGCGGCTTCATCTCAGCTGAATCATAACGGCCTCAGCGGACTAGGAATGTATTGTGTATATTCGACGTAGTTCCAGCTGGCTCCAGAACTTCTGCATTCACGCTGACGAACGGGCGACCACAGAGCTCTTCAGGTTTGGGTTGGAAGCCAGATGCCTGGGTACCAAAGCTGCCTGTGATGCACATGATGGCGGTACACTCAGTTGACTCCATGGTAGCTGCATGTGAATTTATTGCCGTCCTCGCATGACGTCCAGGAGGAGTGGTGAACGACAACCTGCAACAGCTGGCTTATTCGGTCAGTCCAGTGCGTGTACGGGGAAATTCATGACAGCAATTCATGAAGGAATTGGAAACAGCATACAACGTAACCACTTCTAGCAACGTGGCGAGAGTCAAGGTCGTGCGCGGTGTCGTGAACTTGATACCCAAGTCATTCCTGAGCGGACCGGTGAACGTGGTGGAATGAATGCGCAAGCGCAATGTAGAAAGGAGGATGCTGCCGACCAAACATGCCGCCGAGTTATTATACTCCGACTTCTTTTAGCGTGAGATAGATATTAGTCGGGAAATAAGAGACGTTGTCAAGACTCAACAGCGAGAGTATCCAGTACATAGAAGTCGTACTTAGCATGTAATGCGTGGAGAGAACTCAGAAAGGTACATTATCACACAATTGGTGTGCTCGATGCCAGATGGATCTTGTCCGTAGTTTGGCACCGGCCAAGTCAGGTCGAAGCCATCGCAAGCCAAACAAGGATTTGGAAGTCCTGAACAGTATCAAGATTCAATTTCACAAAGATCAACATGTATGATGCTTCCAAAACTGATGCATGCTTGAGACTGTTCCATCTATCCAAAAAGCCCAAGAAGCTGGGCGAAATAAAACCCTATCCGCCCGAGACAAGTCTTACGCCAGTTCATATCAGAGGAAAGCGCCAAATATCTTCGCCGGATCAGGCCGCGCACAACCCTTCGAAACGCAGGAAAATAATACAAACTCTGCCATCGGTACCCGCCAGGTGCTCCTCACGCAGCTAGCCCACGCTACAAACGTTGCCGATAGAATTGCTCGAGAGCATTTTCTTGTACTCGATGCATCTGATCCTTCCTCGTGTGATTCCTTTGTTAGGGGCCAAGCTTTCCGCGAAATCTATGGCGTCTTCGGGCGTTTACGATGGGATTTCATGATACTTAAAGAGCGCCAACGCAAATGGAAAATGTGATGGCCGGCAGCTGGGTGTACGGCGCGACGAAAAAAGATCGACCGAAAACGGAAATTAGTGGAGCAGGTGGTATGAACACGAAACTTGGCCTACATATCCCATATCATGATACATAGGTATCTAGGTAGGTACCTATCCTGGGAGAGGTAGTAGCCTTTTGGGCCTCCATCCATCCAAAAAAATACAAAACGCCGAGCAGAAATAAAAGAGGCTCCCGACCCGATATGAGCTCTGTGCCAGCTCAGGCCAGGGGAGGACGCAAACGGTCTTCGCCCATCGTGCCCGGATCGGCCGTGTGCAACCCTTCGAAACTCCAGAAAATAATATGTACAATCTCCGCGATTGGTACCCGCCAGATGCTCCTCACGCAGTCGATCCTCGCTACAAAAGTTGCCCATAGAATTGTTCGAGAGCACCTTTTTGTACTCGAGAGATCTGGCTCTTCCGCGCGCGAGTCCTTTGTTAGGGGTCAAACTTTCCGCGAAATCTACGCGTCTTCGAACGTTCATGATGGGATTTCATGATACCTGGGACCAGTGCTTCGGGATCCCAAGGCACGAAATCTTTGAATTGATATGGAAGGATGAGTTAGAGCTCAAGGGCGACGAGAAGCTTCAGGTAAAGTCCATCGTCACCTATGGCGCATACCTTGGCGCAAGAGCCATGGCGCGCTTGCTTCGTTGTCCGTATTCTGATATTCTTCTAGGCTGCTTTACTATCTATGCCCTGGGCAGACATTGATTTCATCCTCGAAGCACAGCAGGCTTGGGCAGACGAATATGCTGCAGATAGATGCTACCGACACCACGAAGACAAACATTGCCGACCATATCCATCGTGGGAGAAATCCTCTCATGCCGGCTACCCTTACCACGAACACGCCATTCAGCATGAAGAGAGCACGTGGAAGTTCAATGCTCGTGCTTGCTTCGAGGCCGACTACGAGCTCGCTCGCCAATATCCGCCCTCGCCGTCCTTCTTCATTAGGAGATGGACGTTGGTAGAACTGAATCCCAATGTACCCTTTCCCGTGGACGTCATCACCGGGCCCTGGGACGAGGAGAAGAAACGTCGTCTATATTGGCTCTCTCGTGGAAGACACTGTCATGGCGGGGCGAGCTACAACTATAGCGCACATCCCTGGAAGGTGAGACTTGCCTGTCTTAACGCTGCGGTGATCTCTGCCGAGAAACTGGACTCTCTCATAGTAAACTGCCTGATCGGCCCCTGGCTCTTCGAAGACGTACCGAAAGACGCTAAGCGCGAACCGCTTATCAACTTGTGCAATCGCATCGCAGGGGCAGGTGAGACGCCGGAGATGATGGACACTTTGCGATACATAGTCAGGCTCATGGATACCGACTGAGATTTCATGGAATATCACGTGTCAGAAGACGAATGGAAAACGCAAATATCATTTCATCTGACGATGAGGAATCTGATGATGAGGACTCGATTCCATCTGACGATGCGGAGATCATCTCGTCTGACGGTGAGGAGTCCATTTCACCTGACAATGAAGAGTGAAGAGGCAAAACGAGGGTTTAGTTGCTTAAAGAACCCATGCCGTTTACGGCAGTGCAAGCACGTAACGATTAAGCACGAGCATCGGAAGTAGCTCTTCAGCCAGCCACTTCTTCTTGGGGGTGCTATAATCACCGGAGGCCTGCCCCATATGATATGTCACGCGGTCTGGCTCACCATTCCAAGGCGTTGAAAGATCTATGGTCTGGCGACTAGCCCAGGACGTGGCTGTGGTCCAGCAGCGGAACACAGAGCCGATGTTGCGATATTCTGCCGGCCGGATGACCCGACCGGCCAAAGAAACGCAAACGAGGATGTCGACGATCTGTCAACACATTCCATAAACCCCGGTCGGCGGTCAGTTTAACAAATCGCGCAGCCTCAAAAAGCCTAGGCCAGCCAAGTTGGCAGGAACCCATCATTTCAGGACCTGCTAACAAATGAACGAAGAGATGAACCGCCTCATGTCGCCACCAATTGCTCTTTCTCGACCGATTAACCCGGTCTCAGAGGAGGACCGGGAGGTTCGGCATTGGAGTTGGCACTTGGAAGTTCGACAAGGCTCCTCTGAAATATGATGATGTTGTGAAAATGCTAGTGTCAACCTCCGTCCTCCGATCTGCGCCTGAGGTCGTGAGTCACCCACGATACTCACAAGCGAGATGAAAGGCTTTTCTTTCAGTTTCAATCGTTGGATCCACATGTCAAATAGCCCTCTACAAAGCGCGGAGGGCGGTGATCCTGTCGTCACATACTAGGTATTGTACTCAACAAGCTCACGGGGGTAATGAGTGCGATGACGTTGAATATTCGATAGGTTGAGATAAGTCTTCAACAATACTTCCCTGTAAGTTCGTAAGGCAACTCCCAGATTTAACCTTGTTGTTCATCAATCCGGGTCACACCATCATCCAAGAGCTGGGATTATCTCGACACTTCCTACTTGGCATTGGGCCAAGTGAGCCGTCTACTATTACTGTAAGTTGAATAGCTACAAGCCACGAACAGATGAGGCTGCGAATTGTACTGTTGAGAGGCCAGAACCTCAGTCTTCAGGGGCCACAGGGCGCGAAGAAAAATTCTTTTCGATTTCAGATGGTACAAGCTGTCGTTTGGACAATTGGCTTTTCCATGACCGTAAGATTGACGGACGATGGAAAAGTTTGGGTGATGTTCATTCGCCGTTTAATAGTTAACAGTGTTAACGATCGTCAATGCGCCATGTCAGGTTTGCATAATTTCAACTTTCACGAGGCAGTGGAACTCAACATTCTTTCCAATCCCTATAACAAAGAACGAACATGTATAAGACGATATATTTATCAATTAGAATACTAAGTTAAAATAGTATGAAATATCGCAAACACATGCGATGCGATATGATGTGTACAAATGTTGAACTAAACTAGTTGCCGTTCAATGTGCCGTGGAGAGCTTCCGTGGCTCGAACATCCTTCCGCAAGTTCTTGTCCTTAACAGTAGGGCATCCTGCATACTCGTCAATCTTTCGTGGTGTCGAGTTAGCAGGCATCTTGCCATGGCTGGTCGTATATTCATCGAGAGTAGTGGGAGGCAAGGTAGTCGTCTCGTGATGGATAGCAGCGTTGTGGTGAGTTTCGTGAACAGGCACTGTCGTGTGAACAACCTCTGGCTGGATGGTCTCTTTCTGGACCACCGGCTGGACGTGGTGATGGACGTGGTGGTGGGTGCGCTCCCCGGCGATGGTGGGTGTTGCCGAAGCGGTATGCTTGGTTTCGTGCATGGTAGACGTGTTCTTGAATTTGGAGGCATCTTGTGCCAGGGCCGCATCAACGTCTGCCTTGTTACCATGCTCAACAGACTTGTGCTGAGTGGGAAGAGCATTGTGGGAGTGCTTTTCAGGTCTGTAGATTATCGATCAGTATGTGCACAATACAACGGCCGAGATAGTCGGGATAGCTTACAGGACTTCTTGATCCTTGAGAGGCTGCACAATAGTCTGATGGTGATCCTGGTGGACCTCCTTGTCGACAGCGGTCGTAACCTCTTCGTGCTGGGTAGGCTTGACCTGCTCGTCCACAACGGCTTTTCGAACCTCCTGGTCTACCGTTGTCTTGTGCTTGCCATCGTGTGAGAGGAAGCTAGAAACTGCTTGCTTGGCCTTCTCCATTTTGATAAAAGTTTGGTGATGGTTTTGATATGATAAAGTGAGAAAAAGGTTTGGAGGGCTTGATGGAATGAATTGTGATGTCCGAATAATATTTTATCAACAGGAACTGAATGGTATATATATACCAAGTGAGCACAATTGATATACTTCGACATATATTGCGCTCAGTGGCTTCAATGGCAGGCGTAATAGCATCATTGAGAGGTCGAGACTTAAACTACGTCACATATATCATCAGCAAGGTCTTGTTGCGTGACATCACTACCTGAGCTGAAGCCATTCGAACGCCCTTCTTCGGGACTGAATCGTTCAGCCCAGGAATGCAAACAGATAACGCCGCCTACGCACCCGATATGAAGAGTCAAATGGGATACAGTGCCTACACCAGCCAAGTAAAGCGTCCATTCTAACACGATTCGGCCGCCAGCCTCCACGCGATCGGAACACTAGTCGAGAATTATACCCACATCAAGACCGTTGACCCGTTCATGACATCCACGATGCCGAGAAGAATCGCGATGTCATCCGGGGTCAAAACTCGGTTTGTCGGCACTCGAACTGCGCGTCATGGATTTGGGCCAGTGGCACATTTGAGTTGTGGGCTTTTGCCATTTGAATGAACGGTCCACTCGTGACTCTTAAGTCGGCTTGTGAACTAACCGATCTTAAGCTTATTACTACGCGCAGCATCTAGGTACATGGTTACTTGGAACTTGGAAGTAAACGAGACTACCTAAGGTAGGTAGATTGACGACGTGAATAATGAGATTCAAAACAAGAAATAGAAAAATGGCACATTCACACGCAGCAAATGACAGGACTTGTGGAAAAGTGGCTTGCTGCCGGAGTCGAGACCTGGCGAAAGAAAACGAGTGTGTGTTGTGTTGTGTGTGTGTGTGTGTGTATGTGAAAGAAAATGAGAGCACTTCCGTTTGCAGCATTCCAGTCGGTTGACCGTTCAGCACCCCAGATTCGGCATTTGTGATTTGCGCCCAGCCACACCTCATTCATGAACATAGACTTAATAAAATTGTTTACTGCCATAATAAAGACGCACAACAAATCTTTTCAAGATATGAATCGCAATCGAAGTTTTTCCTTGGCCGACATGTTCAAGTGGTTTTGGGGCCGACTGCGACAATGGGTACGGCGCTTTTTGGGAAACGGCAAGGCAAAGGATGACAATGCGACAAGCCACTTTGACCAAGAAAAAGCCTTGAGCACAGGAGATACAGTTCCTCATGGAGGCACACCGGGAACGACGCAGGCGAACAATTTGTCCGACGGCCATCCACCGTCATCATCATCAGTATCACCAAACGAAGCACACGCGGCGGAGCAACGAGCACCATCGGCAGGGGAAAAAGATATTTCAGAAAAGATGCCCATAGGTGATCGGCAGCTGCCTTCGGAATCCGAGCAGAGCAACACTCAGTTTGGAGATCATGCTGATGAAGAAGTTCCTAATGGGCAATTACATCCGGAGTCCAAGCAGAAAAACGCTCCGATTGAAGACAACCGCGGAGGACAAGGAATCGATGATGAGCAATTGCTTTCCAAGCAGAAAAACGTTCCGTCTGGAGATCACCGCGATGAAGCACTTGATGATGGAAACGACGCGACCGCCATACGCCATCTTCCTGAGGAGCCCCCAACGGTCGACTACACGACGCATGAACGAGAGCCTGTTGTCGAGGAGAACGTCACGAGGCATGTCCACACAGTGTATGAGCTCGAGAGAACTCGCTCGACGCATGTGCATGAGCACTTCTACCACATTCAGCCTGTGATTGATACGTCCGATGCGAAAGAAGAAGATGTTGCCCGGGGTTGACGACTCGGAATGCCACGAAAAGAATATGAGAAGGGCCAGGAGATAGGAATGGACATTTGTGGAGGTCTGATGGAGCGAAGTGCCGCACAATATGTAATTAATACTCTTTTTGATACTGAGGCTCGTACAACCACAGGGAATGCGGGATGCTGTTCTCGCTGGGAAAGATGAAGTCTTGCTAGAAAACATTTGACCAAGGTAGCATGCTTTTCTCGTGGTGTCAAATGAAACGGTGCATGTAGAGCAGACAGCATTATGCTACATACCTACCTGGATGATTCCACGCTTTGGGGATGCGCTTGGTCGTGCAGAAGAAACGGACTCGATGATGACAGACTTTATTGACGGAAGAGTTCATGGCGCGTCAGGCTGTGCACGGCAATGGCAACGGCCGACGGAACGCCTGCAGCTGCTCAGGACTCAGGACTCAGGAGTTAGGCTACAGCCAATCGTCAGCTATCGTCAGCGGACGGAACCCCGCGTACCCCCGCCTTATAATTGAGGGAAACTTGGCAAGTTGAACGGCACATGTTTAGTCGGGTTGCATCTTGGTTGTCAGACGTCAGTGTCTCTTCTTGGTTGGTATGCGATCCGGTGGGCCAGAAGGTTCTAGATGGTTGCCAGAGTTCTGTGGGTCACCAGGCCCTGTGCTGGACCAACCAGACGTGCGTTCACCCTTGACGGGATTGTCCGGCATCGCACGAGCGGCTTTGGCCATAAGACTGTTCACCCTCTTGCTCAGTTTTAGGTAGTCAGGTTATGCGAGTTTGGTTCTTCAGTTCTAGTTGTCAGGTCTTGTAGTAGTCCAGGGAGGACTGCTGTCTTTTGAGTCTTTGCCGTCGATCGTCTTCTTTGTGTGCAGTTGAGGTCTCGTGAGGACCTTTGCTGCCCTTTTGCATCCACCGTCTCCTCTATTTTCTGCACAGACAGTACCTATGGCGCCAGAAATCCCAGGATGGCGCGGCGGCCCCGAGCCCCGGGGAGTACATAAACACGCCTATCTGCTTTATTGAACACGCATAACCACGCTAAACCCAAAATGGATGTATGTATCTCTTCATATATTTTTGTATGCAGATATACTTCTCTTCACCTATGTATCTCTACATATGTATTCGTATGCACATATACTTCGCTTCATTCCTGCTCTCCTCTTGTTATCCACGCCGCGACGTCGCGCTGCTTCCCAACTCACGAGTCACCATCATTCAATCACTGCTCTGTTGCCCACGCATTACCGCATATCGCGAGCCCGATCCTGATGTTTTCCGACCGCGAAAGCCAAGATCCAACGAGCATAAGCCTCGGCTTCAATACGCCGCTCCTTCGGGGAGAATACTAAGTACCGACGAGGGAGGGTAATGCGATTGCCGCGCTTGTTCGTGAGGTCGAGTCTCAACGAAACAAGACATCCTCGGCCACGTCGACGCGGAAGAAGAGAGGAAAGCGTCAAGAAGGTGGCACGCAAACGCAGTTTGCAGAGATGCAGTCAGCAATCTTGAAGCTCGCAGGCACTGTTGAGGCTCTCCAAGCGTC